>LOND01002200.1:50387-60748 GCA_014220965.1 Paragonimus kellicotti | reverse complement strand
CTCAACTTTTTCCATTAACCAAGCTTCACGATCAGCAGTTCGACTAAACTTTAGTTTCCTACGGATATCTCCTCTAGACTTGTTATGTGAACTACCTAGGAGGAACCTTCCGTCTGGCTTCTAACAACTCCAGGGATTTCTCTGAAATCCAATGTTTGTTTAGCCCATGTACCCCTGTGCCGCATGCTACAGTACCTGCTTTCTGAATGGCCTGAGATTTGAGTCCAGCAGCTATTAGGATCTTCGGAGTGAGTACCACTAAGGCAGCTTTCTAAGCTGGTTTGGTAATTATGCTTTACCGATGGTAAAGCCAGTTTCTCAATCGTTGCTGTCGGTGGGGTCGTTGCCCAGCAAAAGTAAGAACAAAACGACAACGTACCAACGCATGATCTGAATCCAAGCATGTGCTCCAATAAGAACGACAGTCTTGAATGGAACCCCGCCACCTATAACTAACGGCTATGTGGTCTATCTGAGACCAGGCCTGATTCGAGAAGGCGGGCGCCAAGTATAGCATTGACGTGCACGATGCCTAAAACCAGTACTGGCTAAAAATAGATTATGCTCAGCGCACAGCTGCAACAATCGCCCACCATTATCTGATCGATGTGATGCTATCCCAAACCTACCACCTAAACGAGATTCGGCTTCACCAAGGCGACCGACCTGGGCATTCATATCTCCGGCCAGAACGACTATATCAGAGCCACGTGTCGACCGAAGAGAGCGGTCAGATCCGAGTAAAATGCGTCCTTGACGCCGACGTCACTACAGTCAGTAGGAGCGTAAGCAGACAATGAATAAATTTCTGAAAGTCTTGCGTCTAGAGCTGGCCTTAACAGAACCTGCCAAGCGGACGGCACAAAGTCTACTGTTAACAGGAATCCAATCTACTAATGCGGCTGCGGCCGTCGTGCTGAGGACTATACCTACTCCAGCCTGACCTGTAACGGCGGCTGTGGAGTCACCCGAAGTGTATAACCAGTATCGGGTAGACAATGCGGGTGCTGTTAGTTCCATACGTTGACTACTGTCATGGATTCTAGTCTCCGAGATACAGCAGACATCGACATGCAACGAGTCTAACGTTCGTGCGAGAGCGGCTTGCTGACCTATCTGTTTTAGCGTGCGAACGTTGAAGGCACCTATATTAATTCGCATTCTAGGTCTAAGCAAGGGACGAGGGAGGCCTGAAGCTGAATGGCAAGAGACGGAACTTACCGGCTCAGTGTTACCACGGTTAGCTACATCTGTTGTGGGAGTGGAGAGCTAAATTTGATAGGACAGTGGGGGAGGGGTCAGCAGTAGCATGTTTTCGCCTATCCACCCTGCTGTATGCAGCAGATAGGGCGACCCGGTTTATACTGCGAGACGGCCGATGCAGTATGGATATTATTGTTGTGAATATTCATGGTTGTGTGTGGGCTGAGATACTGCCAGGACGCCCAGACCTAGACAGGAGAACGATTAGGGTTCTCAACCAAAGCCTTTGGCTCAAAAGCCTGTACCGCAAGGCAGCGGTTGGGTGGCAATGTACCAGAACTGGTACTTTTTCCGGAAAAAGATGCCAACCTTCTTCCAACCCCCAACCTGGAGGACCAGGAGACTGGTTTGTCAGACCTCTACCCATTGGCCTGCCTGGTATGAGTGACTATCGGTGTGGTGGCCACACCGTCCAGTTTAGCCCAATAGGTCATCGAGATGCGCAAGCCGTCACACCACGTCAAGGTCCAGTCTCGTTGTGACGAGAGCCCCACAGAGACTTCCTATCCAAAACTTCGCAACCACAAATCAACATGTCAACTTACGCACCATACATACTCCTTCCAGTCGCTAAACGTCTCATTCAATCGCTCCTGTGGGTTGACCATGATGGTGTGAGAACGATCCAAAAGCGTGCAGCGTCTTGGAGGGTGTATGTCGATATCCCGCCTATCACCACTTTCATGGTTTACGGGATCGTCAGGGGGTACTTGTAAGCAGTTTCTCATAGTCTCAAAGATGTTGTATAAAGGAGTTGTAGCGGACACTGCTTCCGCGAACATGATACGTTTTTGGGATACATAAAACTTCGTGGAGGATAGAGTACCCTAGTTCCTTCGCCCATGCATCAGGTTAGAAATCCCATCCGTGTTGGCTGGGATGAGGCGTGCACATTAAAGGACCAGTGCGTTAGCAACCTCACCCCGGAGACTCTAGCTTCATTCGGGGAATCAAATGAAGTCTCTGAGACCAAAGCTTTCAGACTAATAAGGGAACTAAACATCACAAAACCGCCGGACCTGACGGAGATAAACTGAAGCTGTCTTACAAACTTATGCCGGTTCTACGCAGTTCGCTTATTTTGGTGTTCCGAAAATCCAACGGGAACTAATTTATCCCCTAAAGTGATGTGACGCAGCTGTTCGTCTCAAACTTAAGAAGGAAACATGATGATACCTTCTAATCGTCCACCTATCAGCTTGACCACTGTCATGGTGAAACTACTCGAGAGACTGATAAGAGAAAAGGTCATTGTGCAGCTTGCACGATTTGAGCTTCTCAGCCCGGTCAGGCACAGTTTCGGCTGTGGTCACTGCTGTCCCATACATCCTTCTTTGAGCAAAAAATTGGTGGAGGCAGCTAATGAGGGACTGTTGTAGCTGTAGTTCTCATGAACTGTAGTAAATCCTTTGAAAAGGCCTATCACCATGGGCTGTGCATGAAGCTACATCCTTCTGGGATGAGTGGGTAAATCATGTCTGCGTTTCTACATGGTAAGGAAGAGTGTATCCATGTAGGAACGAGTACTGTTTCCTCGATATGCTGTGATGGGCGAGCTTCCTCAAAGTTCGGTATTAGGTCGTCTTCTCTTGTTTTATGTCACTGAACTCCTTGATCTCCTGAAATGGTCCTCAGCTTTGTTTGTGAACGACCTCCAGATGCAACAGACTGTAGGAAGATCGATGGCTTTTTCGAGGCCCTAAAACAGTTTTGAAAGTGGTCAACTGCATAGCGACTGTCAACAAAGCGTGAAAAATGCACACCATTACCCGTTGGTTTACCTGCTGCTGTCGCGTCATGTACGTATTTGGACGAATGGGGCTGCCTGTTGTGAATCAGCAGGTAGACCTTGGCATTATTTCTAGTGACATAAAGGCCAGTAACCAATGGCACCGGTCTCCCAGCAAAGGTATTCGTGTGCTGGGAATGGTTCGTCGGGCTTTCGGGACGCTGACGAGTAATATGGCCTGCAAGCTGTTTACTGCGCTTGAGGTCGCACGCCACGTGTTGCGTCCCGATGAACTCACCATGCCTAATGAGCGATAAAGTAGCACTGGGGCGGGTTGTGCATGTGGACACACGCCTGGTTCACGGTTTGAACCTTCTATCATACTCACAGAAACCTGGTTAACTGGGCATATATTCGCTGCTTTATCAACGAATACGGAGTTTTCTGATCTTCACCACATACAAACCCGCTATACTGACCCTGCTGTCTTCGGCTGAACAAACTTCGTTCTGACAACGTAAAGGATGAATCTCGTTCATCTTGGGATAATCGCCCAGAGTATGCAGCGCTCGCGTGATCGGTCGGAGCCTAATACCTCTGAGTTATAGTTTATTGTTTCCATACGTGTTTCCATACGTGATAGTACGTGATAGTATATGCTTATTGCTTCACAACTGTCCTATTGCTCATCTTCTCTTCCCAGTAATTTCTAACTCATCCAGCCTCATAAACTCTTCGCCTCGTATTAATTTACTTCAGCTTATCACTTGATTAGTACAGCGGAAACTGTTGATAACTGCATGGGAATTATTTAGCTTGCCCGTGGTTGGAATCATGTGTACAAACTTGGACAATTTAAGTCTGCCTGTCTGTATCCAAATCCTGTTCCGGTTCCAGCGACATGCACTCGCGGGAACAACCACAGGGGGTACTCCTAACATTCCGGTCACTCCAGGACCTGATTCCACTGGTGCATGATTTCAACGTTCTGGCTGTCGAATCATCATTAGAGAGAAATAATCAGGCGGTGCTAAAGTTCGCAATCAAAAGCAAGGGGGTTGAACCCCCAGAAAGCTGGCCAGTTGAGTTGAATAGGGAACCAGACGTGTGGAGGCTGTGAAAAATGTCGTGTCAGGGTAATGACGGATTTATTATCATTGGCGGTTGGCTTTGCCTTCTTTGTAGACTAGAGTGACTTAGTACTTTATCACGGTAGAACAAGGTTATAAACTCGTGCTTTTAAAGAAAAAGCTTTGATGAGTGTTAATTGCATGGACAGCCATCGTAGGTAGCTTGGCCACAAAACTGCACAACCGATGGTCACCAAGGTGCAGACAAAACGTTAGAGAGTCTTTGAATGCAAGTTAGCAAGAACGGTTAAGAGCATTATTGAAATGCGTTTCACCTATTCACACCAACTGAGCCATTTGACAGACAGTTTTTACCTACCTAGGTAGTGTCTTCCCGTTAGCTTTTAATATTGCTGACGAGGTGTCAACGAGGATAGCGACAATACGTAATGCATTCGCCAACCTCCGTCTTTCGTTACGTCGCAAAGACGTCCATTTGCCGAGTAAAGATAGATTTTACAATGCATGCGTGCGCTCAGTTCTGTTTTATGAATCAAAGACCTGACCAACTCATGCGGAGAATGCATATAAACTCTCGGTGTTCGACGACCGTTGTCCCTGCTAGTTAGGGTATATCAAGTGGGATGACCTTGTGAGCAATCAGTCCGTCTGCACGTATCTGGAAAATGTGCAAATTCACGATCAGTAACCGAGGTAGTGACGATGTAGTCTGTGTTGATGGGGCGTCTGTTACAACGCGCGTTGTTTGGTGTAGTTGCCGGTGCTTGGAAGGAGACGCAAGGCAACCGGGAGCTGATTTGGTCACAGGCCGTGACAGCCTTGACCATTCTGATGAGCAAGGTTGGCAGGTGTCGTCTATCTGGTTTGGAAGTTTGCGACCACCCGTACTGTTGTTCGGAAACACTTTCTGACATGACAGTGTCGCACCCAATGGCAAGTCTGCGTTCGTAAGCTTGTTGGTTCCATTTTCTTGCAGAACTCAACTGCTTTTATTTGTGTTTTCTATCTGTTCTTTTCTTCGTTCAATATCTGTGCCTGTTTATTACTGTTCCTTTGTGGAACATTGCCAGGACCAACAACAACTCAAGCCATGATACGCACAGTTACGGCTTAAAGCTAACAATTGTGATGACAGAGAAGAGTGTTAATATGGGATGCTGGCTCACTTCCCCTAACTTCGGTCCTAACAGCGTAGAGGAGAATCATATGCCATGTGACTGAGTCACAGGTAACGAGCCTCGACTCCGTTATCACAACGATCCGGAGGTTTGTAGAACAAAGCTAATTTATCGAGAAGACCAAATGAGCTAGCGTGCACGCACTTGAAGGAGTCAGTAGTAAATGAATCAGTACCATCTATGGATTGCATGTGAGGTAGTTCACTTTTACTACAATCACAGAGGCTGTCGTCGACATCAGAGGAGCCGGCAGTAATAAGATTTTGGCCGT
Source organism: Paragonimus kellicotti (assembly GCA_014220965.1). Lineage (NCBI taxonomy): Eukaryota > Metazoa > Platyhelminthes > Trematoda > Plagiorchiida > Troglotrematidae > Paragonimus > Paragonimus kellicotti. Next base: position 55,216 of record LOND01002200.1, on the reverse strand, counting down.
CGCTACATCCTCAATGGTCATCAAGAGGCAACTAGCGCAGATTCAGCGAATTATGTTCAATAACTCCCTTTTTTGGAACGATCGAGGTGAAGTGAAATTACGTCAGGGATAAGACGACGTCGATTGTGTAAATTCTTTACCCAGAGTAGGATTTCTGACAAAGGTCGAAGTCCCCGACTTTATTAAACCGGCTAAGCAATATTGAATACTGAAAAGTCATGGACGTCACCCCACACTTTATCCCAGTTTTCACATTCAGAAACCTTCCGGTGAGCCTCTTTTGAAGAGTTCTGTTCTCTTTAGAACGCGTCAGTAATGCTCATCTATCGTGTGGTTACCGATAGGGGCTATCAGACAGTAAATGTATATCCTATCAAGACGATTGGGCAACCTGGTCATTACTCATGCGAAAGCGATTGAGAGTTCACGTGTGACAACCAATTTGTCTCGTGTGATGTCAATGGTGCAGTGGTCAACACAGTTGCCCCATGATTGTGTTCAGAGTTTTAGTCCTGGTCGTGGCAAGGATATACACTACTGAGCTCTAACAAGAGCGAAACTCGAATCTAGTGTTTTTTTACGAAAGAGACCGGCTGGAAAGTCTACTTGAATGTGAAAGCAATCAACTTTGGATGACGTTCAACTTGGAATAATAAAAATTAACGGTCTTCAGAGTAAGTAAGTAATAGATTAAGGGATTGGTAACCGAAGCTGTAATTGGCGGCTTTTGGGTGTTCCGTATCCCCATGGGTAGAATAAAACAGACAAGTGCAATAAAGCTGAAATGTGAAAACAAGGTGCAGTATCTGAGGTAAAGCAGAAAATGGTTAATAATGCAAACTTTGAAAGTGAAAACAGAATCAGTAGGGATTACATGCTAAAGAATAGCATGCCTTAAGGACACGCGGCGAAGGCCCAGTCTACACTCCAGTCAGCAATATTGTATTTCAAGTTTGAGAGTGATCATTATGGCCGCTGGTTCTTGTTAAATTAAGCAACGATCTGCATAGGTGTTTAGGCGATTTGATGATTAAAAAAAAGACGTGAGGACCAAGTCACTTCTGAGACGACGGAAATCGCGTGAGTAAGAAGTCAGTTTTGTAAGGCCTGCCTTATTGTCTTGTTCCTAACCAACGAACGGCCTCAGTGGCAAGCCGCCAAACACTTCTGAGAAGTAACGGGTTCTTCTGAAGAAATCGGAGATTCATTCTTTAAGTGTGGACGAATGGGGCGAGTAAAGAAAAGTTTGGAACAGGAGGAAGCAAGCCGCCCGAAACGTCGTTTGCGTGAGGACCAAAGATTTGCATCCTGTTGGATCAGAATCGGACAGACAGTCATGTGCTTACACGCCCACGCAATGACGTCCTAAATTATGCCAGATAAGTCACGCTACAAACTAACCAATCACGTGTACAAATGCTTACCGATTCGTCAGTTGGTTATTGATCGTTTGCTTTTGGTTATTCATCTCTTATATACCTGTACCATCGAACCAATCAATACATTCTGTACTTGGTGGCTTACCAATCGTGTTCTGCTTACCCGTGCGGGGCGATTTAACATATCCTTTCTATCATTTGCACTCACGTTTATGGAACTTGATAGGTAATGCGAAACGGAAGTACTAAAGACCCCCTCCACGAAGGCCAACTTGAGGGAGAAATCATTTAAGCATCAGGTGGCATTCCACAAATGTTCATTACGCATAACCGGCAATGAATTTAAGCTTTATTTACTGAAACCAGTTGACCGAGTCATTGGGATCATTTCGGAGAATAGGATGGGTATTGGGTGTATCTAATGATCGTCCAATTTAGCCTTATACACAAACAGTAACTGCGAGGATGAAATCGAGAAGGGAAGATCACTGGGGATACAGAACAGAAGCAGAGGAACGACAGAGCCCAGAATTATGCCACTGAAGCTGTCTTGGCAACTGAAGTAAGCACACTTGACTCGTACGCCATAATGACGACTAGTAAAATACGACCGCGGTCACCCAACGAGGTTACCTCGCATTCCATAGAGGTAAATCTTGTCAACTACAACCGAATGGTTCGGCCGATCAGACGCAGTAACGGAGTCAACATAAACGACACAGACGCCAACACCCTGATCAGTTGAGTTCGAGCTTATGCTCGAAATCTCTGAACGAACCCACAAGCAGTATGTCCTCTGGAAGAGTATTCCAATGATGTATGACGCGCTGAGATAGACGAGATTCGGTATTCAGATGGTCGTGCCGAGTTTTGTTAAACCTCAGAGGATACCTACAGACATAACACGACCGTGCCAGCATAAATAGACAAGAGGTAATGACCAACGCGGTGGGTTAATATACATGTATAATAACCTACCGTAGTAGGTGAGGATCAGGTCATCTACACCCTCGCTTCAGAGGTAGTGCCGGCGGGCACTTGCTGGTGCAAGGTTTGAAAGGCATGATATACACATCTAGACTTGAGAGTTGAGCATCTATTCTGTTTGTCGACGAGTACGCGTTGATCTGATTTCCACCTACTGTGCAATAACCGATGTTGGCTATAGTTACATGGTTGGGCATATGGGCGTAGTAAAATATATAAGGCACATGAGGTCAGATACACTGTAACGGGTACTAACTGAGTGTGTTATCTACATCAATCTGATGTTTCCTTTATACTACCAAAACTATGTTTTTCTAAGAAACTGCTAAGTGCTTTTTTAGTAGTCCTGTCTGACAAGGTGAACACTGGCCTACAAAGCGGAGAATTTAAATTTGAAGATAAGTTGCTCCCTTTTGTTATCTTTTGCCTGTAAGTCTCGCATTTGGTTAAAGTGTGTAAGCATCTTAAAAGCGAATTACCGTTGTTCGCAGGTTATTTCCGATCAACTGTTTGTAAGTTAAGTTATCTAAGCCAGACAAACATCTTGCCGGCAATATGCCCCGAGTCTCTTATCCTTGCCTTAACAAGCAGTGTGGCAAAAAGGTAGTGGCCGGGATTCAATGTGACATATGCGATAGATGGTGTCATCAATCATGTGCATGCATAAGCACAGAGCTATATAAACTGCACGGCAAATATTCTGACCTGTGCTGGGTCTGTGGAATGTAAGAAAGCCTATAAGTCTTTCAGACAGACCGGAATCCGTAATAATGTTTCACACAGCTCGAATTCCTGTACCCGTTCCCCAAGCCAAACCACCAACCAAACTGGGAATTCTGCTCCTGCGAAAACCGTGACTAAACAACACGGAACCTCGAGGAAGAGTGTGCGCACTCCGACGGCCTACTGCAAGCAGCCCGTACGCCCCACACCAGGAGGAAGCCCACTTGTGCGCTCAACGCCACTTACGTCAACGGTGATACGTCCCAAGAACCACACCTTGGTCTCCCCAAAACCCCAAAAGGGCAATGAGGCTGCTCAGGGATCACAAAAGCCAACTACAAGTAAAGCTACAGGACCTTCAGCGCATATTACGAGAGGATCTGCCGATTTCTCTGCGAGCAGAAATTTTTCAAAGCTCCTCAACATGGCTTTTTAAAAGGCAGATCTTGTCTTACCAATCTGCTGACGTTTCTAGACACTGTCACGGAGAAGTTGGATAGAGGGAAGTGATCGAGGTGTGCTACCTAGACTTCCAGAAAGCCTTCGATTCTGTCAACCACAGGCTTTTGGGCTGGAAGCTACGAGAAGCTGGAATATCCCCTAGAATCTGTAGGTGGATCCAGACGTTTCTAGTTGGAAGGTCGTGTAGAGTGAGAGTAAGAGGAGTACTGTCGGACGACGGTTCTCCGTTAAGTGGAGTACCTCAGGGGTCAATCCTTGCCCCTCTGCTCTTCCTGGTATACATAAATGACCTTGACCGACAACCTGGTCAGCCCGTTACCTGTATGCTGATGACATAAAGCTGGTGGGAAATGCGTCGGACTCGGACGCCCTCCAAGGAGGACATTCTGAAGATCTGCGAATGGACATTAAGGTGGGACTTACCACTGAATGTTCTCAAAAGTCATATCCTCGCTAATGCTTCCCACTCGACCCCCAGGTATATAAGGGATGCACATGGACGGACAGTCGAGCTAGCAACTGATGGTTGGCGGCATCCGAAACGGATTAGCCTGAGGACGCCTGCGCTTCAAACTATCACCCCAAGTGGCTTGCGCTGCACCACTTGTGGTTTCCACTCACACCACATATCCGGTGTAAACCCGAAGGAATAAGACCAGTAGGTGTGTGAGTGAGGCCTTTGTGTCCAGCCGGCCAATGCTGGTTAGCCAATTGAATGGCTAGCAGGAAAAGGAAACCCTTATCTCTCGGAAAATAAACAGAGAGAGACTACAATGACAAGATCTAAACTGAGAAGAAAGATATGTAAAATGTAATACAAGAAGCATTTCAGTATACGAGTGACTGTTAGTGCATTCTAGAGAGGATGAGGATAAGAAACAAAATTCAGATTGGACTACGAAAAGAACAGGCAAACCATTCATCATACAATACACCAACAAAGCTGAAGATAAGAATGGGTAGAAGACCGCAGACACCCAGGTTTCTGAAAAGAGAAGCGGATTAGTAGCCAAACGACCATATTCTTGGTCGATGCAATCAGTAACAGAGATGCTGACAGATATACTGTCATGACCTACCTCAGCCTATCGTACTCGTCGTCTCTTCGCCGACGGTGCACTATGAGTACGCTGGTGACCTACTAATCCGAGGCGGCCAGCGCATTCACGGCCGCACACATCGCAACGCCATATAGTCATGTCACCACGACCTATGGCACCGATGGTTCCTTTGCGTACCGCGCGCTTCCGTTCTCGGCCGCGTAATAACTCCTCGTTG
>LOND01002200.1:27294-43996 GCA_014220965.1 Paragonimus kellicotti | reverse complement strand
ATTTCTAATGTGAGGTTGAACATTTGGAGCAAAGTGCAACAGTAGCAATTTGGCCAGAGGTTTTAGGTTAGCCGGGTGGATGTGGTCCGGTCCTGCGGACTTTGTGCTGTTTAGCTGGGATATCGCTCGCTCAACTTCGTGGGGCGCAATGTCCTGATCCACCATGGCCACACTCACGGTGTCACAGGGAGGCTTAGATATTCCATTTTATGGGCGTCAAACGCTTTGAAACTGTGCCACAAACGCGTCTGCTATACTGCTGTCAGTCGTTATAATCTCTGTTATGGAAAAGTGGTTCCAGTTTCCCTTCTTAGAGATTACCTGAACTGAGCATGACCGTAAAAACCTCTTGGGGTCCTGTTTGACATCGCGTGGTAGGCTGGGCTCATCTACCAGACGAGCGGTCCTTACTAGGTTAATTGTTTCGTTTCGAGATTTTTCCAATATCATGCATCTTTTAAACCCCTTTCGATGAATATATACCTTTCAAGCCACATCCTTGCGTTGGAAACGCTTTCTTGACCTTGGCATGAGTCTGTCTTCGGACTTCTTCATCCGACCTATCTCGCGATTAATGCATGAAGTCGAGGCGGGCGGCACGAATTACCTCCTTTTGGTCGGTTCCTCTTGTTTGGTGTCAATGTGGTGTCCGGTAATCTGAAAAACGTTCACTGAAAATAGGATGTTGCACCTCTCGTTTGGATTACGGTAATACCAAAATCAGAGCAATGTCACAATTTGTTTTGAATATATACTTCAATTAATTTTCCAAGGTGGTCTCTGAAATTGCACCTGGCGACTTCAGAAAGAAGGCCGTTCCGGTGGTTACTAGCCGTATAAGAAAAGTAATGTTGCCTAAGGAAGATCCAAGTATGGAGGTTATGATGTTTCCTGGCTTGTCTTCGTCGGTCATCAGACGCTACGATGAAGAACTGTTCTACCTGGCCTACTCAACAACATCTTTAAGCCCGCGATCAAGTTGGCACCCGCGCGCAAGGTGTGCTTAACAGCGAGTGTGTCTTTCTCGAACCCGATATGCACGACCGGATTAGCATACTCGAGCGGCGGTCTAACATACACCCGTAAGGCATCAGAAACGCATCCCGGCCACTACAGGAGAAAGTGCGTTTTATCATCCCAAGAGCGACAAATCACTTTTCTACCGTCGTCTGGTGGTGATACACGGAGGGTAAGTTAGACGCCTTTCGGATGCCTAGATCTTTCTGTGAATCGATTTTTGTCCACTGTGATGAATTAAGTATGAAACATGAGTGAACTGCCGGAGTTTTCATCAAGCGGTAGATGTGCGTGCTTACCGATGTTTAGTGAGAGACTCCAATCGTCCGACCACCGCTTCACTGCGTCAAGATCGACCTGTATTGCACCGGGGTTACTGACATTCCAGATTTTTAGGTCTCTGGTTCTTAGAAGGGCTTTACTAGATATATTATTCGCAAGGTCCTAGATGTTGGTAAGAAACAACAGAGGACCTAGCACTGACCCTTGAGGAACTCCCGCAGAAATGAAAGAGGGAGATGAGAGATCTGATCCGGTTTTAACTCTAAAAGTTCTATTATCGAGAGAAAGAGGCAATCCAGCGAAGAACCTCTCCTTGAATTACATAGACTTCCAGTTTACGTTGGACCACGTGGGACATGGTCAAACGCCCTGGTGAAACCAACCAAGATAACATCTGAGATTACAGCATTGTCTTTTGCTTCCGCCAGACTATTTACGGAAACCAGCATATTCGTTATGCATGACCTGATTGGGAAGGAAGCCATGCTGGGTGGAAGAGAAAAGGTTGTTTGATGAGAAGTGCTTAAGAATGGCGCACTTTAATAACCATCCCATCATCCTACATTGAATGGTAGTACAGTTGATTGGCCGATAGCTAGACGGAGAGTGACGGTCGCTCTCTCTAAGGATGAGCCTGTCCACGCAGATTGTAGGGAGTTCTGCCAGACCAGCAGCTGCCTCTTTGCGAATCCCTTGGTGGACCTTGTCATAACCCGTCACGTTGTATGACGTAACTCTCAACAAAGGGTACTCGGCAACGGGTGCAGAAATGTCGGTCGCAAAAAACTGGTCGCCGGAAGCTCCGCTATGGTAGAATCTGGTTCCAGTTCGGCGATGCAACGTTGTAGACTGCCGAGTAGCACTCCTTAAATAACTCAACTAGAACTAGGGGGCCGAAGAAGTCTTACGGTTGGGCAGTCGAGGACAGAGTTGAAGTCGTATTATTTCTGAGACGACGCACATGTTTCAATTGTACGTTTCGTTCGCTAGTGATCTTTAGAGGATTTTTTTCCTGTAAGAACCCAGTGTGTTCGCGGATTTCCCGCTCACACTCATTTCTAAGAACGTGGAGGGCGCTTAGGCCTTCCGAGTTTCCCGTGAGCTTATGTTTAGAGAATAACTGGGAACGATCATCACGGAATAGGTGAGGAAGAATGGAAAATGCGCAATTTATGCGGTGCGATTCGATCATCCGCTCTCTGAATTGCGGTTTGAAACACATGATAGTTCTGGTTCACAGAATCATGTTCAGGAGGGAATGATCCTAGATAGCTTCTCAGGTCATCATGGATAACCTGACTGAAATTTGTAATTGTGGACATTTTGCTGGTTGTTTCAGCCAATTACAGATGAGACCAAAGACAACCGAAGAGTATTCACTGTTTCCAAGTGGCTGCTTGATTTTCCCTCTGTCTAACAGGCGGCTCCCGGTAGAGGTAACTGGACCAAGCGAGAAGGAATACGACTAGAACGATGTCAACTCGGGACGTTGATATGTTCTGTCCACGCTCTCCTTCGTGTCAACACCAAAATGGAGTCGAAAATCTGTCTTTGCAGTCCAAGGAGGACAAGGAGGTCCAGTTTATCTTGAGCGTATTGAAGTCTGCAGTGATAAGTGGGCGACAAAAACGCTGTAATCGCAGTAAGTTTCCTAGGTTTATAAGAAGAGAATCATCGGAAGTGTTGGATAAGGGAGAACGATGAGCAACTCCCACTATAGGTTAGCCTCAGCCACGCGATGTGAGTCGAAACCGCAGTTATCACGGGACTGATGTTCTCCGACAACCCTGGATGTTGGGATGTCCTGCTTAAGGAAAATCGCAGTCCCCGTTTTCCCTCGAGCGGAATAAAAGAGGTAGAGTCTGTAACTTTTTCGCTCCCTTGTTACATGCTAATTTTCATGCCTGTTGCATATAATCCACCTATCAACTTTTAGACTCGTTTCACATTCCCTCCTCGCACACGTTGTCATGCCTTCCGCCTTCACGTAGTCGTTGCGATCGTGGGCTGACCGTGACAGTATCCTTTTTGTCACGCTGAAGGGACAGGACTCAGTCGGATTTCTCTGCTATCCGGAAGGCAACTTTTTCCTGCATAGAGCGAACTCAGTGTAATGGAATCTCTCGTAAACAGTTGACAAGGTTAATTGTAAACAGCCTTGTAACATTGGTGATCCATTCTGTGGTTCCACTACACATATAACTTTCGATTTTCGCGGGTGTCACGGGTTGTTTGTAAATTCAGAAAGACCTGCTACTTGTTATTCCTCCGCCTCTAAATGATACGGAAGAAGAACCCTGGCCAGGGACAGTCTTGATATGGAGAGGACCGTTGTGAAGTTGCCGAAAATGAGCATAAGCACGGAGTTGATAGGCGGGTGGACGCAATTGGCGAGAAACACTGCTTTGCTGTTCGGTTGCCTATATCAGTCAGTTACAGACACGCTGAACACGACATGGCGAAAGCATTTCCCTCATAGAAAATGGAAGTAGACAGACGCCACATCACCCCAACAATTTCTGTGTTAACCTCCATTTTTTTCACAAGTTGATTGGTAAAATGGAACATTGAAAATATCTGTGGCTTATCGTATGTGTTTATTTAATATCGTCTTCGTCATGCAACTGAACGCGGAAAATAGATCAACAACGTTACGAAGCTATTTACAATGATTAACAATAATTGTTCACAATAGGTTCAATCGAGATAGGTCCGCTGCAAGATGAAAAGTTACCACATGGACTACGGAGAAATTTCCGTGCATACAGGTTCTTAAATATACTAACGAGGCTGTTGTCCCGGATAGACTGCGATACTAGCGGTTACATAAGGGAAGAAGATGAGGCGCGCGAAGACGAAGTGCGCAACTATTCAAACAACGGACAGAGTTTGTATGCACATTGAATGTGACAGGCATGAAAAATAATGTGTAACAAGATGGGAAAAATTGCTGGACTCCACCCACCTCTCCCTAGAACGCTTAATTACAGAAAACCTTCGATAATTAGGGAACCGGGCAGTGTGCCAACAATGGTAATTTTTATAGATGGTCGGTCATCTTACAGTTCGACCAGAAAGAGCGTATGATTTGCAAGAATTGGGGTTGGACGCAAAAACTGAATAATGACCATCGGCATCAAACAGGGGTTATGTGGCCAGAATGGGGTTTGGTGAGCCGGCAAATGAGTCGAGAGTACCTTGGTTGGGAGCATCTGCATTTGTAATGTGTGAAATACATGGTGGAGGCAAGAGAAAGTGATCGAAGCTAACTACCTTCAATCCACCAATGCTCGTTGAGTGACGTGTTCTGTTTCTAATGACTGCAAAATGTTTGTCTTTGTTATCAAACACACTGAAAAGGCCGTCGCACAGAGGCTACACAAGTGTCTTAGGCGACCCGAAGAGTTCCGTGGAGGTGAAACCTGAAATTGCCGCATATGATTCTTTGATCTCATGAGGTAAGTCGTGTCAACACTCAAATGCCGGGAACTCAGGTAGAAGTTCTCTCGGAAGACCTAAAGCACAGCCGGGGCGCAGTTCTGCCGGGGTGCATCCAACATCTTCGCTTACAGTCGTTTGCAGACCGAGGAGAAAAACAGGCTAGCGGTCGGACCATTTGCCACCCGGTATTTGACGGTGGAACATTTCAACTATACCGTTCGATCAGGAACGACACGCAGTGTTCATTATGTGTTTGCATACAAGAACACGATTCAACTCGAGGAAAACAGTTGATGTAAAATGAGATCCGAGGTCAGTAGTGATCATGGCTGGAAGGGAAAAATTTGATATTAGCGATTTGAAAAAGCTGCATGCAGTAGTTTTTCTCAGCGTGTTGTCCAGAGGGACGACAAATAGCGATTTTGTGAATTGGTTTACATAAGTCAAAAGATGTGTACAGCCGTTTGAAAAAGAGAAAGAGGATCAACGATATTCAGATGCATGTGTTCGAAGCGCACGTTCGGCAAGGCATACGCTTCAATCGTAATGACGATATGATGATGTGCTCTACTACATTGATATTTAGAGCACCGTTCAACTCGGGTAAGGGACCCTTGAGAGTGATTGGCAAAACTTGACGTTCAACGACAGGCTTCCTTGAGTCTCGTATGCAGGGGGTATGATAAAATGTGGAGGCACCCGAAAACATTGGAGCTGTAAGCACAAGAAGCAAACGGCCGGGCTTCATCCGTATAGGGATCGTATGCCACTGAGTGGTTTGACAAGGATAGAGGTAGATGAATTGGCTTTAAGAAGTTTTACTGCGAAGTTGGCGGAGTTCTGGGTAATCCATCTGGGATCTCGTTAGAACGAGAAGGTCGATAAAAATTGCGGACAATTGGTTGGCATCCATGCGTGACAAGCCGTAGGAGACGAAATTTTTCCAGCCCTGTATATAAAGCGGATGGGTGGTGAACTTGAGGATAAAATACAGGTCTTACTATTTTCAGGAGGTACTGATCAAGTCAGGAACCGGAGGCAAGCACAAGGGATATGCGACAAGAAAGACAATGTTGTGATACCCAGGAGAATATCCCAAGTGTTCAATGTCAGGTAAATGACCAGTGGCTTATTAACAAAGGTTATGTAGCGCATTCATGCCGGCTGAAGTGTTTGGCAGAAAAAATAAGCACCGCATTTTGCCACTCAGCTTCTGCTGTAAGACAGCATTAACGGCCAATTGGGCCAGTCAGTGTGCAAAATAATAATAATATATATTTCTCAACGCATTCGTGAGAGACACGCTCGGATGTGCGCGATCATGACAGATAATTACAGGCGTTACAAAACAACAAATCAACAACATTGTAAGACAAACATGAAGTCTGCTGACAAAAGCATGCATAATCAGACAGAGGTAGGTTGCGGTTTACGAAAGTTTGATACACACATCAGTAAGAGAAATAGTTCGCTCATTCCTCAGATTCTGTTCCAAAGATTAAATGTTATACTAATTTCTCTTATACAAGGTTATGTGGGGACGATATTTCAAATATTTCAAGGTCTGGGAAATACGTGCAAATGCATCTTCGAGGGGTTTCCGCCATTATTTGACATAATTGGCTACGGAAAAATTTTGAAGCAGTTCGGCTCGGGCAAGGGAGGACGGAACTTCCAAAATCCGGCGAAGAATTGAGCAAACTCCAGCGCAGGACTTCTTCGGTTGTTCCAGAACGTCAAAAAGTTGAAAATGTCGCGAACTGCTCGGTCAATATGGGGTTTCTAACGTCCGTTCATCGCGGAAAATTTCCTCGCATAGCAGATGTTTTCAAGAGTGAGAAAAAGAGCACAATCTTACGCGTTAAATGGAGAAATGCGGAGTGGTCACATGTAATATGATAAATAATGTATGTATATTTTCTTGACTAAAACTTCACGCGATATAATTGCTTTCTTTCTTTCATTGAAGTATATAATATGGGCAGGTAATTGTTATAGTATTCCGCGATTATTGGGTAGTGAGCAGCTACTTCCGGAATGATCACCACGTGATACTCAGAATTCCATACGAATTTTTGACATTAGCTTGTTTTATAAGGTCAATGTTTAAGCCAGAATCGATATTTCATAACACAAAAACAGTTAATAGTGGTTAACAAGTAGGGTTTGAGGCAGGGAAGACAGCACGAGAAGTGAATTGAGGTTTCAATACACTTATGTGAGGTAAACGTAGGCAGCATTTTTTTCAGTTTTCTTTGGGAGTTTTTGTATGCCAGTCAAATAAACCGTCAATATCAGATACGAACAACTATAGGCTGATGGTTTATCGGGGTGAATGGGTTATTACGAATGAGCATACATACAACACGTGAGTCATAATCCTGTTTTTGTTCTAGGTAAGTAAGTAGGAACGGGTATGTGTGTTACATGTAGCCGACGGCTAAATTATCCGTTTCGAGGGATTCGGCTTGAAGGTCGTTCAAAAGGGAAAACGGTCATTTTGGCGCGAATCCTCGTTTTTAATATTTTCGGAAATTTTAAAATCGGAATTTCAGGCAAAGTACCTACAGTACATCAATTATAAATAAGCAGCGTTCAATGGAAAAATTGAAATACATCGAATAAGTGCCATAACTACTGGTACGGCGATGAAAGCTTTTCCCACTATTTTTGCAAAAATTACCCGTTATTAGCGTTAGGTCATTTTTTCCAATCTTACAAATGCGCTCACTGCAATAGTTGAGATGAAGTACATCATTCTATAACCTCAAACTGCTTCATGTTGCGGCGTTTCGAAGACATGACCGAAATGGAAATGTACGACCATAAAATGTTGGCATTGCATTTCAACAAGAACACTAACACATTTGATGATGAAGACATGTATGACAACGTTCCCAACTTCCTTGTCCATACGATATACGTACATTTTCACATTGTTTGCGAGATTTCACGTAAGTACTGGTCAACGAATCGTTGCTGTTGGAAATGGTTGGAAATAACGCTATCATATAGCTGTTTTCCCCTTCGGTTGATATGCAGCTGCGTGAGGAAAGGGTATCATGTCTCACTCCATCACTTAGAATGTTCAGAATTGAATTCTTCTCACTCCACTGCATTGTTTCCAACTAGATTGAGGTCGCGTGTCGTTCATACGAAACAGTATACGGAAACAGATGAACTCAAGCTGCCTGCCGATCATTGGGAGGTATACCTCTCAGCCAGTCGCGACTTGATGGTTAAAACGCCAGGTATCTATCGCGGTGCAGAAAAATACTCCGATCAATATGACAATCAACGGACTCAAAAATGATGATTACCATGTACCACAGACGCTTCAAGTACAAGTTTCTCATCACTTCCCGCATGTGTTTGTTCTCCATGTTGTTCATGGCGAACGTCATTCGGAAGGAGCAGCTACTAGTGTGAATGCATACTGCATTCTCAGACGTTGTTCATAGCCTAAGTCAATGGATGGAGCAGCTACTGGTGTGAATGCATACTGCATTCTCAGACGTTGTTCACAGCTACAGTTGGTCAGGCTTAAGCAGTTACTTGTGTGAATGCATACTGCATTCTCAGACGTTGACCATAGCTGTAGTGAGTCAGGTTAAAGCATCTACTAGTGTGAATGCATACTGCATTCTCGGACGTTGCTTATAGCTGTAGTGAGTCTTCACTGGTCCTCACTGCACGACATGGTATACTGAAAAACCGTTCGCGCTGCGATTGCGGTTGCACTATGTTGTTGGGAACAGATAAGACGGTGATGGAATGTTACCGCTGGAAGTGTCCCGCTTGTGGGAAGAAAAGTTCAATAAGAAAAGGATCCATTTTCAGTTTGACGCGCTTGTCCCTGTTTAACGCTTCTCACATTCTGCTACACTGGGCTTATGAACTCAGCATTACAAATGTAACATGCAAGCCAGCCGCTTCTATTCTGATTGTCCGTCGCACTTACGGACCGATTTTGGGGCAACGTGGAGACACCGGGGGACAGCGTTCTTCCGAAGGAGGGGTTCCAACAACAATCCTGTAAAAGGAAACAATACAGACAAGCATGAGCCAAAGGCCCAGTAAGCCATGCACACGACTTACACAAACGGAAACTAAAACGGCGTCAACAACACAGCAGCACGCCTCGTCACACAATTCAAATTTCAACCTGTGCGCGCCTGCTGGTTTCGATCGCACGTTACAACAACCACTTTCGAAATACTGTGCTTAGACTACAAGACAGTGCTTATTTCCATCGCCGATTACGCCACATTTTGACAATAGTAAGCCAAAACATTTCACGTTTCACTTAGTAGGAACAACGGTCCTTCCACCAAAGAATCGGCGGACTCAGAAAAAAGACGGCACTCTTTCGGTTGTAGAAATCGACGAATCTCTCTTCATGAAACGGAAGTATCACAGGGGAAGCCATTTTTCTAAGGCGTGGGTGTTGGGTGGAATCGAAAGGGATACCACGAATGCGTTTATGGTAGTTTGCCCTGGAAACAAACGGGATTCCGCCACGCTGATTCCCATTATTCGACGTCATGTGCGCGTGAGTCTAATCATACATTTATCACACTCGATAACAGCCTAATACCATCATTATAACTGACGAGTGGCGGGCTTATTGAGCACTTGATACCATAGCTCGTTATGAGCATTGGACTATCAACCATTCGGTTAACTTTGTGGATCCCGAAAATTCAGTCGTCAACTGTGATAAATGTATGGGCGAATGGCTTGAAAAAGTGAGCCAACGCCAATAACGGGTAATTTTCGCAAAAATGGTGGGAAAAGTTTTCATCACCAAACCAGTACTTTTGGCACTTATTCGATGTATTTCAATTTTTCCATTAACGCTGCATATTTATAATTGATGTACTGTAGGTACTTTGCCTGAAATTCCGATTTTAAAATTTCCAAAAATATTTAAAAACGAGGATTCGCGCCAAAATGACCGTTTTCCCTTTTGAACGACCTTCAAGCCGAATCCCTCGAAACGGATAATTGCCTTCAAAATGACACATGGGCGTTCATCTGTCTTCAAGTGTGTTAACGCAGTTGCTTCGGATGAGTCTCTTTCATCAGTAGGAAACGCAACGCTATCTTCAGGAGACAGAACAAATTGTTTGGAATTGGCTTCGAAGATGTCCGTGAGGGATTTTTATCATTTCTGCTCACCGTGCGTTAAAACGCCGGCGGTAAGTAACGATGTCTCAGGAGCATTGCAAACTTTTCAGAAATGCAGCGAAGAATAATCGTTGACATGAGTGACTTTCTCGGAGAATGTTTGGATAACATAGCGGTCGATTCGATGCCCGAAAAATCCCGAGGTTCAGCTTCTCACCGCATTGGGTAAATTGTCCGGACAGCAACTAAGGTGCCGTCAGTACGGACCGCGCAAAATTAAGACAACGGAGTACTTGATTCACTACCCTTTTGGAAGTCTGAGAGGCATTTTGCGAGTAAGATGGCATGCGAATTAATTCGTGGAATTGAACGGTGGTAATTTCGGTATTCAACACGTTCTCCAGGACCACCTGAATTGGATGGCAGACTACAATCAAATTTATCTTGTAGAGTGTAGTATTCTCGTTTGACCAAATAAAAAGTTGAGCTTAAGGAAAAGGTTATTGAGCTGGGACAGTGGCCTTGTTCAGGCGGTGGTAATCACCGCATGGGCGCCAGTCATGAGAAGTGTTCAAACTCCGCTTTAGTTATTTTGAGTTTCTGCGGCGGTAACCGTTGGCGGCGTGCGAACGCGGATGACATTTTGGCGATGTGGTGAACGCGGTGGTGTCAGCGGTGTTGTCAGATTAGACGCCTCACGGTTTCGTTTTTGCGTGTCCGTTACACTGAGGCGGCGCATGCGTGACGTGAGTTTTTTGACTCACGAATAAATGCAGGGGAGAGTATCTGCTACAGGCAATAACTCGTTCGCAAGAAGGCACAGCGCTGTCAGTTTGGGTATTTGGCTTAAGAGGCATGAAGGCAGCGCGAATGCCGAGCAAGACTGCTGGCTGAGCTTTTGTCCAAAGGATTGCACTGAGGTTGTGGGGACTGCTTTTAGTTAGTGGAAACGGCATGCCATTTCGTCTGCAGTCAGAGAGTATGCCGTAACGTGCATACGGTGGCATCCGGACGCGTTTAACGTTTCGGCAAGATAACCCATTCTGAAGTGTGAGCTGCTATCGGCTGTCCCCGTAATCCGACAGCCGACAGATTTTACCGGCTTTCCACAAAGACGCTCTTCACGGTATACGGACACTTCCTGGCTATCGTGTGGACCAATCTGCTATCGTTAAGATATGTGTTATGCCACTGGAAGGTGATATATGACCTGTTATATCAACGTTACGATGTGTTCGTCGGCCGGTAATCAGAAGGTATCAGGAAGTTGGGGCCGACACCTGACGGCGGAACCTAGCGTGCCGAGCCAAGCAGGATCTTGCCGGAGCACAAAGTCCCGTTAAAATAATGCATCTGATGCACCTTTTAGATACGGGGTTTCGTCGTGGCCCGAGTGCCGAGACGGGCAACGATGTTTATCCTGTGGAACACGCGGCGTGAAAAGACTGACGATACAACTAGACGGTGGTGTCCAGCAGAGGTGTCACACTAGGAAGTCCCGGGTGCGGTCACTGATAGCAGATGTCTTGGGCACAATGCTGTCTGCTGACAGGGCGCGTGGAAATCACTTTTCTTACGTCGTGCGTCGGCCATGGGCAATTAGCCGACGACATTTTGGTCAACAAACGGTGAAATATATGTCAGACCACAACGTCGTCAATGCCAGAAACGTGTCGTCCCTCCATCATAACCTGTAAAAGGAAGTCAAGATGGCGCAATTCCCGAGGCAAGCGTAGATTGGAACGATTGTGAAAGGTATAAACCAGCGGTTCGCCATCGATGAAAGCAATGAACAGCCGTGAAGGTTCTGAAGCAACTCACGAATGAAAGCAGTGCATTTGGTTTCCGCATGCAGTGGGCGTCTTCAGAAAAATGAAGGTGATCTTTACTGTCCATCGATGAGCCATGGGAGTACAGCATCAACGGCCATGTTGGACGCATCTATAGGTAGTCAGAGAGTTACGCTGGCATCAAAGTAGTGAAGTATCACTGCGTCAGCTGGCGTATCCTTGACACTTTCGACTAAAAGGGTGGCGAAGTTGGCTGCCTCAGGATGGTGGGAAACTCTTCGACCAGTGAAGCTTATATATTCCCGAGGACTGGGCAGTACACGGGACTGATAGGAAAAGCATAGGTCAAAGTGCAGACGACAGATAGGCGCATCTTAAGGTTGACCGGCCGACGATGTCGTCCATCAAGTAGTCGCTCCAAATACTCAACAAACTCGGCACCCACGGTTGGCATTTAGACCTTTTCTATAACGAATACCCAACGAAGGGTGTAGCAAAAGTCACAGTTCGAAGTACATAAATGGTGATTATAAACGTAAGGTTGACTTCGCCTGTGTAATTTGCTCACGGATCTGTGATGGGAAGAAGCTGATTTTTGCACCAGTATTGACGAGGTGGTGAACTACGGATTTAAAATTTCGAATGGAAACCAGGTGGCTACGATGCCAGAAACATTGGCCGCCAAAGAGTGCTGATCAGCAAGACTCCCTGATCCTTTCTGGGGAAGAAACATCGAATGCGACAGTACACAACTTGACTGCCGAACTGCTGGTAGTACCGTTAGTAGTCAGGATCGACACTTGCTTGAAACACTGGACGATTTCGTGCGATAGATGGAGCTGTTCTTCGGTTATAGTAACGGGATGGGGCACGTGGGTTTGAGTTTTGCTTGCTGAGGGCTGTATTCCGACTCGTGAGCACTTTCACACGGTCAGTTGGGAGCTGCAGTGTTTCTGGAGCTGCCGCACATACTTTGAAGACCCTCCCCGTACATCTCTCAGATACAGTTGACAGTGTCGTTCGGTTGCAACGGGGTCACCTCAAGGGTGGCATTGTAGAAATTCAGCATATCCTTGGGCAGGCGTTCGATCCACATTTCCATCAAGAAAAATCACTGACCGGTAGGAACAGGCTGGGTCACGTGTTGTAGACAAACCGTTGAGGCTCCCCATCGCCCAACTCGCCAGTGCAGATGCGTTTGGTAATAACTTCTCTGAAATGTTCGTGTGGCTTAAGCAAGTTGGACAGTTACAAAATACCTTACACTCTGTCTATAACGTGTGATGGAACTCCGTTAGTTCCGCGGCGGCATTTCACAACTAAAAAGTGGTCGCCAGCTCTGCGAACCAGCTCCAAGGACTACTCTCCCCAAACGCTGATGCTCAATCATCTTCGCTGACCAGGAACAGTCGGTTGTATGGAGGATGACCATGTTCCGGGGCAGATGGTTTGATGTTAACTAGTAGCAGGCAAGCAAGGTCATGTTGGCCGAAAGCTGTGTCGCCAGGACATTATCTGTTCAAATCCTTCGCGTTGTGTTATCAATTTTAGACTTAGGGATGACACAGCATTAGACCGGATGATCTGGATGAATGCGGTTCAGACCGACGCCTAAAGGTTCAATCAGCAAAGTTGCGCGACCGTGAATTCAGAAGCCCGGCACACAAAGAAACCATAGGTGCCTTAGATTGTGGTTACATGACCTTATGGGGTCGTGACAGTTTCGACCGCGAGCGAGCTGGCCGTCTAAGGATTTAGGTAATCGGCACACCCCATGAATAACACTCAGCGAACAGGCGACTATTGTATAAGGCGCAGATAAGTTGTCCGTCATACCGAACTTTCAGTTATATCAACGAGCCAGCATCACCGTTTGTTATATCACCAGCTAACCTTTCCAAAACCCGTGCATCGATTGACAGATATTCTTCTCAAACTCGCTTCCATGCTTTCGGCCGTACATTCTCTAGAGTGCAATTATATATAGTGCTATACTGAACCACTTTCATCTTATATATCCCCTGTGTTTCTCACCAGTTTAGATCCCGCCACTGGAATAGATTCCAGTTATTTTCCACTTTAATATTAGTCAATTATCTGGCCAACTAGCAACGACCGGTTGCACCACAAAAATCTCGCCTCACACGTCTCCTGCCTTTATTCCCTCACGTTTGCTTTGAATAGATGGTGTAGGGGTGGAACCACAAATGCTCCGATGCAAGACGCTCATGGTGAGTGTAATGCGCAGGGACCCTGTGACTGTTCCGTGTGGCAGGCCAATCGCAATCAGCTGACGACAGCTGTAAGAGAGGTAGGTTGCATCGACACTAACGGTCGTGGCAGGGGCACACAAGGAAAAATCAGCTACTTATTTACGTCGCGTTGTTATTCGAAGTGTAACGCCAAAAGGTTGAATCTGTCGGATCGCACTGAGGTATTTAATAACACACGTGAAAGCGGCTGTTGAAGTGAACACTTACATGACAAAATTACCGGGTTCATTCTCGAATATATTTCAACTGTAACCAGCAGGTCAAAATGACATTGACGACTTCAAAACCCCTCGTTCCTTAGAGGCTGTTTTACAAACTCCTGATGTGCTGTGTAGGATGTCAATTACTTGCCAGAGTGGACCATGATTCGTTTCTGAAGTTTTTGAGGTCGTCAAGGTGGAACAAGGAGCTGTAATAAAATGATCAGACCCCAGTTGATTCTATGTGCTGAGCAGTTACACAGTTATTTTTAAAGCATTGATCTTCTGCCTCAGTTTTCATTGCAGTTTTCTGTCGGGTAACAAGAGGGTGTTGTTAAAAGTGAAAAATCGAGCTGAGCTGCATGAACCCAACAGTCACACGGATTGTTAGTGCTGTGCATGCGTATTCCGTGTGTTTCCACATGAGGCTGCTAGTTGAACACGGTAGTGCATTCGGTTTTATCTCATTCTTTTGGTAGATCAATTCACATGCTGACGGCCGTCAGCATGAAGTGTGTGAGATGAAGTTAACCCCTTTTGGGGAAAATGTTGTATCCGAGAAGCACTGACATACCTTCTTGCAAATCTTAGTTATTATGCTCTGTTTTGATTGACTTCAGTTGTTGTAGCGACCTCTTAGAATGGCATGATTTTTGTTGTACAATTTGACACTTCCTGATGAGGCATGTTTGTTTAGCCCAATTGTTTGCCCTATTTCCGCTAGCGTAGAACTTCTTCACTTTTCCGTTCCGCGCGCTACACGCAGGACGCTTGCTGGCTGTACATTTTCTTGCTTCTCGGTCGTGGCAATATATAGAGTACTGCGCTGTTCGTTGTCTTCTGAATTATTGCCGCTGGGTAACTCATCGAATCTGGTGTGAGACTTTGTGGGAGAGTTCCCACATTATACAGAAGCATCTATTTTGTCACTTTCCACTTATATGAATGCGATTAACAACGACTGAGTTGATGTAATGTCATAATTCGCAACTTTCCCTCCGTTAAACTGTGAATAGTTTATCGATCAGTACTGAATGACAGATATATAAACCATAAGCAGTAAGTTTTTGCCTTAGTCATTAATCTACAAATAGACGGCACATCGTTACAGGCTTTCTGACATGGTAAATGGATCCCTCAGTGAAAAAGGGATTCATGAATGTACTTCGTACCGTCACATGCCCTTAATTCAGAACAGGATTGTAGTCGAAGATTCTATGGTACTATTCTGTAGGCAATACAGTGTGTGAAGCAATCTGCCCCATGCCTCGACTGTGACGACTGGTATCAACAGCAAATACGTACCGCCTAAGGTTGAATAAATATTACAACATGAGCTGAGGTAGTTTCTCCATTTCTGTATTCTTGGACTCAGCACAGTTGGCGTCGCAGACTTCTATTGCTTCTTACGATAGATTTCTGTCCAACTTAAGTTGTGGATATACATGATTCATTGAAAGAATTCGAAGACTATTCTCGAATGCTATTCGTTGACCTTGACGTAACTCGTAAGGTACGGCAAACGGATGGAGCAGTTATAAGTGTCTAAGCATGTACTACTGCTTGACGTAACTCGTGAAGTAGGAAAACGGATGGAGCAGTTATAAGTGTCTAAGCATGGACTACTGCTTGACGTAACTCGTGAAGTAGGAAAACGGATGGAGCAGTTATAAGTGTCTAAGCATGGACTACTGCTTGACGTAACTCGTAAGGTATGGCAAACGGATGGAGCAGTTATAAGTGTCTAAGCATGTACTACTGCTTGACTTAACTCGTGAAGTAGGACAAACGGATGTGCTAGAGGTTGTTAGCTGCTCTTCTAGGGACCGTTTCAAAGTGTTATTAGATTCTCATTTACTTAAAACAAAATGTTAAATTAGTATTTGTTCTTTTCTATTAGAAAAGTGTTTTTACTATGTTCTCGGTATTCTCTGTAACCCCAAGAGCGGTGCTACACCCAGTTTTCAATGACTGCCTTTCAGGTCAACAGAAAACCGCTGATATCGAAACGGACAAACTGACTGGATCCGGGTGAATTGGGTCCCCAACCTCGAACCCGTGAACAAATCGCTGAAATCGCTGAAAAGCAGTTGTCCGTGTTCAGACACTTATAACTGTTCCATCCGTTTGCCCTACCTTCACGAGTTACGTCAAACACTGGTTCATGCTTAGACACTCACAACCGCACATCCGTTTGTCCTACTTCACGCGTTAAGCCAAACAGTAGTACATGCTTAGATATTTATAACTGCTCCATCCGTTTGCCCTACCTTCACGAGTTACGTCAAACACTGGTTCATGCTTAGACACTCACAACCGCACATCCGTTTGTCCTACTTCACGCGTTAAGCCAAACAGTCGTACATGCTTAGATATTTATAACTGCTCCATCCGTTTGCCATACCTTATGAGTTACGTCAAGCACTAATTCATGCTCAGACATTTTTAACTGCTCCATCCGTCTTTCCCACTTCACGAGTTACGTCAAGCATTGGTTCATGCTTAGACACTTATAACTGCTCCATCCGTTTGCCATACCTTATGATTTACGTCAAGCACTAATTCATGC
>LOND01002200.1:0-20719 GCA_014220965.1 Paragonimus kellicotti | reverse complement strand
TCACTACGCTTTGCAATATGGTGTCTCACGTGCTAAAACGGCTGAAGTCAGGGAAGAATTTCAGCGATTTCAGCGATTTGTTCACGGGTTCGAGGTTGGGGACCCAATTCACCCGGATCCAGTCAGTTTGTCCGTTTCGATATCAGCGGGTTTTCTGTTGACCTGAAAGGCAGTCATTGAAAACTGGGTGTAGCACCGCTCTTGGGGGTTACAGAGAATACCGAGAACATAGTAAAAACACTTTTCTAATAGAAAAGAACAGAATACTAATTTAACATTTTAAGTAAATGAGAATCTAATAACACTTTGAAACGGTCCCTAGAAGAGCAGCTAACAACCTCTAATGGAAGGTCGTTCCAGTGGTTGATAACCCTGTAAGAGTAGAACTGTTGCCTAAGGAAGGTTCGGGGTCGAAGCTTATGGAGCTTCTTGTTGTGACCCCTCCGACTGTTATCGACTACTGGGGTAAAGAATCGCTGCACTAGTCCTGTGCTAAAGAAAAAGTGCGTAAGGATTAAGTCACCGCGGAGTCTTCGAAACTCAAGTGGGTAAAGATCAAGAATTTCAAGACGAGACTCGTAGGAGAAATGCCGCAAGCCAGTGACCATTTTAGTGGCTACTCGCTGGACACGTTCGATGGTGAGTATGTCCTTTTTCAAGCCGGTGTATACGACTTGATTAGCATACTCAAGCAGTGGTCGTATGTAGACCCCGTAGAGCGACTGAAAGGCATGCCTGTCTATGCGGGGAAAGGCTCTTTTTATCATCCCAAGAGTCCTAAATCCCTTTTTTGCGGCCATCTGATGGTGATAAGAAAAAGATAAACCGGTCGACAGCCAAATCCCTAGATCTTTTTTGAGGTCTACTTTCGCGATATCTATTACACTTTGTGTACCATGTATCACGAATAGGTTCCCGGAGTCTCCTCCGAGCGACATATGCGCACACTTGCTGTCGTTTAGAGGGAGACTCCAGTCATCTGACCAGCACTTAATACGGTCAAGGTCAATCTGTAATGCACTGGGATCACAAGCATTCCAGATTTTTAAGTCGTCAGCATAAAGGAGGGCGTTGCTAGAAATAAGATCAGGAAGATCGTTGATATATATTAAAAACAATAACGGACCGAGTACGGATCCTTGAGGAACTCCAGCGGAGATCGGACAAGGAGAAGAAAGGTCCGATCCGGTTTTTACTCTGAAAGTCCTGTTGCCAAGAAAGGATGCAATCCAGCGGAGAACCTCACCTTGGATGCCATAAGCCTCTAGTTTATGTACAAGGGGACCGTGTGGGACACGGTCAAAAGCTTTGGCAAAGTCGAAGAAGATAGCATCCGAGATATGGCCATTGTCTTTGGCGTCTGTCAGGCTATCCATAAAGATTAGCATATTCGTTATGCATGACCGGTCGGGAAGAAAGCCATGCTGGGTAGAGGAGAAGAGGTTATTGGAGAAGTGCCTAAGGATGGCGCGTTTTAAAAGACGTTCCATTACCTTGCACGGGATGCTGGTAAGGCTGATCGGCCGGTAACTAGCAGGGGAGTGACGATCGCCTGCCTTAAAAATAGGTGTGACAATGGCCTCTTTCCATGCCTCCGGAAGAGTGCTGGTCCGAAGTGTCTGTTTAAACAGACCATGGAGGGGCATCGCCAAACCAAGGGCCGCTTCTTTGAGGATCCGAGGATGGATCCCGTCTGGTCCCATTGCACTATAAGGATTGATCTTAAGCAAGAGATCCTGAACGTCGAGCACAGAGAATTCAGCTGTTAGGAGTGGGCATTGGAAATTTCTCCGCGGGAGAACCGGATGCCAGTTTGGCGGGACCACATTGTAGACTGCTGAATAATATTCTCTGAACGTCTCAGCAACCACCTGGGGGTTGGAGGAGGTTTCCCCGTCGGGAAGCCGCAGCGAAAGCGCCGAGGGCTTAGTTTTTCTCTGGCGGCGCATGTACTTGAAGAGAAAATTCTTATTCTCGCGGGCTACTAGCAGGATCTTTGACTGTATCCGTTGGGTGTGTTGACGGATTTCCCGCTTGCACCTGTTTCGTACGGAGCGGAAGGCGTTTAGATCCTCCGGCTTGCCCGTTCAGCTTTTGCTTAGAGAATAGACGGGAACGTAGGTCAAGAAGACGACGTATGTTCCGCGGAAGCGGTGAGCGAGAGAACTTCCATAGTTTACGAGGAATAAATGCCTCATCGGCCTCGTGAATGGCGGCTTTAAACGTAAGGTAGTTCGAATTTACAGAATCAGACACAAGATTGAGTGTACTCAAGAATGATTTTACTGCGCCGAAGTCAGCCATCTGGAAATTTCTAGATGAAGTCCTTGTTGCGGCATTTTGGAGCCAGTAACAGATAAAGTCGAAAGCTAGTAGCATGTGGTCACTGTGCCCCAGCGGTGGTTTGATGACCACTCTATCTACTAGATGAGCTTCATTCGTGATAACCAGATCAAGCAATGAGGGTATCTGTCCTGGACGGTGCCGTGTAGGTAGTTCGACATGCTGTGTCCAGGCTTTCTCATGGATCAACAATGCCAGGGATTTCGAAAATCCGCAGGCAGAGTCCTCTTGAGAAGCAGCTATAAAGTTGAGTTTGGGTGCGTTAAAGTCACCCATAATGAGAAGATGGGAGAAACGTTGTGTGGACGAGAGACTGTCTAGGGCTGTAAGTATGTCCTCGTCGTCGGATGCGCTGCACGACGGCGATCGGTAAATAACACCGACAAGGAGCGCGTCACGACTACGAAGTTGGAGTTTGAACCACAGTCCGTCGCATTTATCTGGAGAGGTAAATTCCTCTATGACAGTTGGCACTGGGAGCTTCTGGCTCAGAAAGACAGCACAGCCTCCCATGCGTCCACGGGAGGAGTCTGTTCGATACAACGAGTACCCAGGAACATGCAGTTCGTTATCACTGATGTCAGCGGAAAGCCAGGTCTCTGTCAAAGCAAGAATATGAGGGGAAGTGTCGTGGACCAATTGTCTGATTTCTGGTAGTTTGTTCAAAAGGCTCAGACAATTAGTGTACACACACTTGAGAGCTACCTCCTCGTTTGGCTGGGCGCAAAAAGAGACGACAGCGCGCGAGGAAGCGCTTGAGAAATCAGTGCTAGAAGCGAGGGGGAGTGCGTAGTCGGCGTCCGAGTTTACCTGAGCCTTCTTGGAGGGTACGGGACGTTTCATCACAGCCTGAGCATATGAGAGCGTCTCTTTGGGACGCTTCGTCCAATAGGGCAAAAATATGAATAGACAATGACAGCGTGGAAAAGTGAACCAAATTTCGAGTTACCCGCGTTCACTTCTTCAGCGTAACGTGTGAACATGCGTACAGCTCGATGAAACATTTGGCATATCTTGATTCGCGTATTTTCACTACCTACGAATTCCTTGAAGAAACTGTTGCTCTCACATGTCCAACCTGTAAATTTTGAAGCAGCTGAACGAGCCAAATTTCATACGCTCGTGAGAAAAGAAAATCAGGATATCAGACAGTTCATTCTCGAAATCCAGACTCAAGCAGCTCGGTGTAATTTCGAAGACCAATTACAAACTCAACTTCGTGACCGTTTGATCGTTGGAATAAATATGCGTGATCTGCAACAGAAGCTTTTACTGCTTCCGAATTCCACATTCCAGTCAGCTAGAACATTATGCGAACAGTATCAGGATGTCAAAGCTGTTGTGAAAGATGAACCGATGATTTTATAAACCAACGTGAGACGATTAATCTGGTCAACAAGGACGGTGGTCTTAAAAAGTAGACAGTCGAAAGGCAATTCATGATAATCAGCCTGCACCTGATTCAAATGCTACCCGACGGTGGAACAGCTGTAAGTCATGTGGTAGCAAACATTCTCGATTGACTTGTCGATTTCGTAACGCTGTGTCACAAGTGTGGTAAAATCGGCCACATTCAATCCGTTTGCCACAGTTCAAAGTCTTCTTTTACACATTCCAATTGTGACGATGATAACTTGAGTTCTGACTTTCATTCCATTGCTCTTGCTGTTAATTCTGTTGGTTCTTCTAGTCATCTTCAACGATCACATCTAGTTGATGATTGTTTTAAACATTCATTCATTGTGGACAGTGGTAATGTTGAATCATTCATCCCTGTTGATTTCGTGAAGTGCCTGAAGACGGTAATTATAAAACCTTCTGAAGTTTCTGTGAAAGGTACCGAAGGATACGCTTGAACAATTCTTGGTTCCTGTCAAATTACACCTTCCGATTTTAAATTCAGTGTTAGCAATTGCCACATCTGGTTATTGATCGTGGGCCATCGGTTGTTGGTTTAAAACATATGAAACTTCCGAACATCTCGGTTTTGTTGTTTCCGGATGCAAGTAAATCACAGTTGCGCAATTTAACCCCTCAGTGTTCGAAAGCTTCTGGTGGTATGCGTATTAAACCAGTTTCGCTCGAACTAGAAGGCAATCCGATCTTTATGAAGCGACGAATCATCCCTTTTGGGTTACGTGAACCTGTCGGAAAGCGATCGACCAACTTGTGGAGGAAAGGATATTAACGCCCCTGCAATCTTCGACTTGGGCTACACCCATTGTGACTCCGCTTAAACGTGACGGTAAAACGCCTCGAATTTGCGGTGATTACCGACTCACGCTCAACAACTTCCTTTTGCAGAGAAGTTGTGCCACTGTTGAACCAGAGGACATTCTGCATCAATTTCATGGCTCAAAATATTTTTCAAAGCTCGATTTAAGAGGACGCTTTCCTACAGATTCCACTTGACGAGGCTTCCAGTTCTTTAACAACTGCAGACACTCCTTTCGGACTGTTTGGGTATAATTTTCCGCCCCTTAGTCTGAGTGTACCACCTGCTACATCCCAGGATGTTGTGAACACAATTACTGTCAATCTAGAAAGTGTTTCCACTTATCAGGATGATATTGTGTATGCGCCAACCATGCCTATTCATGATGAACGATTGTATGCTCTACTCGAACGTTTTTGCTCTTTGAACGTTGCTATTAATTCTTTCAAATGCATTTTTGGTATGTCCAAGTTCTTGGGTTTAGATTTTCTCGTTGATGACAATGGCTATCGTTTTGATCCTGGTCGCTTTTCACATCTATCTGGGGCATCCATTCCAAAGACTTTCCATGAGTTTCGTTATTTATTGGGTTGATCTTCAGCACTATTCTAGATTCATTTCTAATTTCGCTGATGAGGGAAAATCTTCATTTGATGTTATTCTTCGAAACAATTTTGTTTGGGCTGAAGTACATGAACTAATTCTCGGAAGTCTGTCAGATTGCCTGTCTTCCGATGCAGTATTACGTACGTTCTCTCCAAAGTTACCATCAACATTGATTACTGATGCATCACCAACGGGTATTGGAGCTGTGCTAGAACAAGAGGGTCATCCTGTTATTTGCATTTCTAGACGCCTCAGTTCAACATAGCGTGGACATGCGCAAACACAAGGAAGCATTAGCGGGTTTACTGGGCGATCACCTGACTTGAAAAGTACTTGTTCGACTCTCATTTCATTATAATTAATGATCATTCGTTTATAAGGCTAGTAAATCTCTTGCTAAGCCTTCTGCAGCTATGGTTCAACGCTGGAGTGTCGTTTGGTTGTGTATTCTTATAACATCCAGCATCGCGGTGCAAAATTCATTCCTCATGCTGACTATTTATCTCGGTATGCTGACTCGGAGAGGGTGGTGATTCAGGCTGTTTATTGACTGAGCTACTCCCAGTCTCACGTTCAGATATAATGTGTGACACTCGAGAGTACTACCATGCAATATTTAGTTCATCACGTACATGGTTGGAACTGCGGTGTTCGGCGAAGATTTCTTGAATTCTACAAACGTCGAGATGAACTCTCTGTTACTCCCGATGGATTATTGTGTCTTGGTGATAGGATTGTTATTCCTCCCACATTACGATCCACTGTATTAGATGATTTACACACCGGTCATTTGAGAATTGAAAAGATGAAATCATTGGCTCGTCTGACTTGTTGGTGGCCAGAATTGAATGCTGATTTATGTAACATTTCTAAAGGTTGTGCTCAGTGTGTACACAAAGTGCAATCGTGACCATCAAAATGGACACCTTGGCCAATGACTTGTGAAGCCTGGCAACGAATACATGCTGACTATTGTGGTCCATTCTTGAATAAATACTATGCCTTGATTGCCCTTGATTCATATTCACGTTGTCCGGAAGTCTGTTTCACGTCGTCAGCAACCTCACTTTTATTGTATTGCAAAAAACGTCCAGTCGGGAAGGAGTACCACTTGCGTTGGTCACTGACAATGACACTCATTTCACTGCGCGAAGTTTGAAGACTGGCTGAAGAAAGTAGAATGTCGACATTTGCTCACTACACCGAGACATCCTTCAATCCAATGGTGCCACCGAGAATTTGACGCGTATTCTGAAAGTGCGCTCAAGTCTCTCAACCCGTATACAGTTGAGGAACTGGAGGATGGTGTGGATAAATTCTGGATACAGTATCGAAATTATGATCACTCTTCAAATGGGAAAAGTCTGACTAAGCTGCTGAAAAACCATCCTCCGAACCAACGTGCTTAGTATTGGAATCAGCTGAAGTTGTGTATCATCGTGATAATAACCTTCGATCATCTCGAGGAATTGTGCTCAATAACCTGGGTACTCGAATGTGTCGCATACTCGATTTAGATGATGGATCTGTCCATCGTAGACACATCGATCAACTTGTGCATAATTTACTTATTTCTATCCTTGCAGCGTCTCTTTATAATACGTGTGTTTCTAAATCTATTCCAGGTTCAAGTCCTTCGGTTGAAGATGCTGTTGAGAACGAACCACCACAGTTGCGGCTGTCTGAACGCCTCAGAAATAAACAACGCAGAAACTATAACAATCTTGACTTTCATTCAAGCTGTGGTGAATGTGGTGATGGTCATTAAACCTATTACTCAATCCTGTTGTTTCATATTTTCGAAAATCACCTGCACAACTGCATTCCAGAAGTAAGTACTTGGTTTGCTCAGCTCGCGTGTTCTTACTACTGCGTAGGAACTAGCTCTGGGGTTGAGCTAAGTCAATTACTTCATTTTTGTATTTCTGAAGGCGTCACATTATTATATGCGTAAGTTAACAACTGATAATAAGCCTGTATTAACGAAGTTAAGAACACGAAATTCGTCTAACAGGTTGGCAAGGCTTTTCGCACATCTGTGAGTGACGACAGACCGCAAACGACACAACACAGCCGCGCCCATCACACACGAAATTAATGGAACTGCAAGCACACGTTCGCTGGCAGGATGGCGTAAACGAACCTGCACAAACTGGCAACGGCCCAGAACGCATGCTGATAAAACGTTGTGAACATGACAGTATGTTTCAGAAACATTTTAGCATGCGTTTAACTACCAGAATGAGCGTGGTAATTGACAGTTCTTATTCTCATCCGACTCGCTTATTGTGCGGCCGACTGTTGGCCAACATCTCGGAGTCGGGATCTTACACTCTTAGTGCCGCCTTTTCTTAACTCAACATCTTCTACATGTTCAGTGGGTTTAAATTCGTCCCGCCATATATTCCGTGGTTATCTGAGTGACTCTGGACCACGCAGTCACTTTTGTGAATACTGCAAGTTTTTCGCTGCCCGTGGTGCTTTATTTGCGGGATTATCGCATGATCGTGCATGTCTCCACTGTTGTGGATTCGAGATACCAATGGTGCATGGCAATTGACTTGCGAAGAACGTGCTGAAACGTGTGACAGCGCTGTTGTTACGGTACAACACGGTTATCGAATCTGTCCGAAAACTCATGTCCTTAGAAATGTCCAGCCAGCGGCGAATCGTTTAGAACATGCAAACGACGAGCCCGGCTGCGATAAGCCCGAATGCGGAACGTCAGCTGAGCTTTCGAAAACAACAGTGTACGAAAACGTTTTCTGCTGCTATCGCAGAAACAAATGTTAACAGCCGCACCGTATCTTGCTCCGGATGTGGTTGAAATACCTGCAACTGGAATTCAGTTCCCGCAAACTCATTGGGTCTTACGCATATGTCGTTTCGCAACTCAAGTTCTCGTACACGTGTTAACCGGTCGTGGCGCTCTGAGCGATTTTCCGTGTTAAATGGATCGTCCCACCTCGTTTTTTTGTGACGTGGCTCATGCAGTAGTGGCTCTTCCGGTAGCATCCATGAGGCAACAGCCATAATGGGATTATGAAACTAGAGAATGCAGAGGGAATACCTTTTCCCACGGCCAGTCTGTCTCACAGCTTGAAGTCTACAGTAAATTGGTCCACTTCAACAACTCCGCGTGGTACCAAACGTATGCCTGGATGGTACAATGTGGTTACTTATTTTTTCGACGTCTAAGCGCGCTCAGAACAAACAAAACTATCATGGGCATCATGGCCGTTTGACCTTCATTTCTTCAGGCGAATTCCTTCTCCAGATAGCGATGACATCAAGTTGTGAACAAAGGTGGTTGCCGAAGGTGCATCCGGCACGGAGAGTAGATATTCGTCAACGTAAAGTTCCTTGTGAATGAAGGGACACGCGCTGTTCTCGCTCATATGCTTGATGGCTTTCCTGAAGGCAGAACATGTGCAACACAGTAATGGAACAACCTCAAGTGTGCGTGTCACCCGGCATCCCCTGGATTCATTTGTGTTGTCACTTTGAGTTCACCGAAGTATCCTCAGCCCATCACTCTCCATTTAGAGTGAAGGAACATGTAGACCCATCTTCTTAATACCTGATGTACCTGCAACCTGATGTACCTGACACCTCAGCAAGACGTTTACACATCCAGAGAGGAGGTCCGGTCCCTCAGTAGTTGATCTTTCGGAGATTGTTGCATGATAACTTGCAGTATAGTCGAATACGAAGTTGATCAACTTTCTAGGGGTTAAACACAGGGTGATGTAGCATATGTTATCTTTTCACAGGCTCATTAGGCCCATCATTCACAGGTGTTTGTTCTACATACCCTTTGTTAATGTGAGACTGTGTAGGATCGGTATATCTCAAATGCTGTTCCTCAACATATGGCAAGCGTCTTCGTGAAATATTCAGACATTTTAGAGCCAGTATTCGATTGACGGGTGAAAGAGCCTCGACAACCATCCACGGTAAATGGACCTAGAAATGACCGTCGACCAAACGAACACGATTCACAACGGCCGTCGACGTTAACCTATCTTTCTGGGAACGGAATTCTGCAAGGTTTGTCGCATCGTAAAACTTCTGGTTGTAAAGAAGTTCAAGATGTTCAGCAGCAGAGGAATCTCCTTGAAGATTACAGGTTGCAGAAACCTATGATATGACATCCACACCCAGTGAACCATAGACCATCTAGCCAAACAGGATCCAATCGCACAAGGCTGTTTCCGTTCACTGACACTTTGATAACGTACTTAGTGTGCTTTAGGGAACTGGAATCCTATCAGTATGTCAACTTCTATTTCGTTAACCACGCTGAATCCGATTTCCCTCAGATGGTGCTATTGGCGCGAAAGTTACTTACAGCCAAAAGCAAAATGGGTCTGAACTTATGCAAACCATATTTGTCGATCATTATGCCAAAATGGTGGCAGATGTAAAATGACTGAGTTTAAGTCTGGTGTAAGTGTCGAGAAGTTAGAACACGGTTTGACTGGAGTGGTTGACACTCGTGTCTCACAAACTGCTAGGTTAGTATGTGAAAACTGATGAAAGAGAAATGACAGAGGTAAGGTTCGTGTCTCGTCGGGTTCATCGATTATTAGCACGAAAATTACTTATAACCAAAAGATGATGGAGCCAATATATATATATATATGAATATATATATATATATATATATATATATACGTGAACATATACGTACATATATATATACACACACAGATATATATAAATATGTTTATACCCAACCAGCAAAACTTCTCATATTACCCAGGTAACTTCTGAAAATTATCTGGTAATATATTTTGGTGGTAATGGCTCGAAATTGCCCCAAAATTACCCTATGGGTAATTTACCCCAAACATTACCCATTTTTATATTTCACTGTTTTCCTTTTTTCCCACGGAAATACGAACAAACTATTTGCTCATCGTTGTACGCACTGACTTATGTACATATTCCTTTGTAGTAATACTGCAGAATAAGTCAAACGGTCGCAAACGCCGCTCAAAAACAAGTTTCATGGTTATCTTCGAAATTCCGTAACTCCCTTAATAATCCAGATACAACAAAAATTGTATGGAGCAAACGAATAGGAAACCACACGTAGCCTCTAATAATGTTACAACCATCCACCGGTTCGAGATGACTAGGCTCAAAACACCTACCTTAACTTGTACGAAATTCAAAATTCACCGTCAGTCTTATGGTTATCTTCGAAATTCCGTAACTCCCTTAATAATCCAGATACAACAAAAATTGTATGAAGCAAACGGATAGGAAACCACACGTAGCTTCCATTAACATAAGTCAATTGCTACTGCAAATCCGTCAAACACTAACCAACCAAGGTAACTTTTACAACATGCTATGGTGTTCACGGTCGTTCATTCATGTTTATAAATGAAAACAGCTGAGGGTTCATGAGTTTATATTTCAAGTTATGGTTTACTACACATTTCTGGAGGTGGATGGCAATTCCGGCTGCGACTCTTGATTGATAACCTGAAAACAGAAGACAATTGTTAGTACAGTACCTGCTTCAGATGGCTGCGATAATACAACAGGGTAGTAATGTCACTGTAGTCTTGGATTTACTTACGTATGTCCGCACATGTCCTCTGTTGGCACGGAGCGATTTTCTCAATCTGGCATTGTGCAGCCATTCACGTACAACGATGTTGTACTCCGTGTCTGTCATTTTCTCGAACCTAGCATCCACACAAACGGCATCTGGAAGGCAATATTACAAACAGGCAGGAGTAATAGGTTACCACGCATAACCAGGTAGATTGATTTACTCGCAATCCCAGTTTTTCCGTGCATTCCAAGTAGGTTGCACTTGGGTGCGAAAGTCGCCGAGATAACTCTGGTCAGTATGTGACGAACCGCTTCGCCACAGGATCGCCCACCGTAAGTTGACAGCAAGCGCACCTGAGAATAAATGATTTATAATGGTAATTTACCAGTTTGCCCCGTGTGTCGCTGTCCTGCAGTTTCTCTTCTAACTGCATCAGTTCGACCTCTGATGCCAGTGGCAACCGGAAATCCGTACAGGAAACTGCAGTGTCCACACCTTCCGCGTGCCGCTTCCGACTCTGTGCAGTCAAGAAGTCCAACTTGCATTCGACACGCTTCAAGCTAATGCCAAGCTGGCGCACCGTTTGGACAATGTGGTCCAGACGTTCGTCTGTGCCTATGGAATTATCCCCCAACTTTTTGAAGCGAATTGGTGGAAGGTCTCGGTTGTATGGGACTGCTAGACAGGGGACTGTGTAGAATTGCACTGTGAATCGATTGTGAGTCATGAGATAGTTGGAGCTAACCTGCTTGTGATAGTAGCCCCAGGAACCGTGTTTTCGGGAACCGAGGGGTAGTAAATCTGTCAAGCCCAAATTCACGTACTCGCCACCACCAATACAGCGCATTTCGTTCGACCGTGGTGTTCTCAGTATTGTTCGCGGATCAACGGGCAAATGTGGAAAATAGCAGTTCAGCATCCGTAGCCATTTACCCAGATCCGTCAGCGACATGTTACAATGCATATAGGTAGCGAGTACGTCATCAGAAATACTCCCGGTGAAGTTATCACCAGAAGAACATCTGACACGCAACCCTGGCATCGTACCTGTCATTAGATCAGCTGGCTGGCCTGCCGATGTTGAGGGGAACCTATGAGATTGTAAAATAAATTGACCCAGAACCAAAAAGATACCTTGAATTACCACTGCCGGTATGCTCCAACCATTGCCAGCGTCCTCACTTCTCAGGTGTGAATCACAATCCACTGCTGAAGCATGATGTACAAGAATTTACGTTACCTGGAGCGTCCACCACAGTTATATCATGGTCTGTACTCGCGGCAACAGAGATGTCGTCAGTGGCGATGTCCGACGGGCGACTGGATCATCTTGCTCTGCAGCAAGCCGACGCAAGCGCCGGTTCAAACTGGACTTCGACAACCCGGGTAAGCAGTAAAAGCGTTTCATGGGAACTGTCGCGAATGTCTGACAGAAATAAGTGATCTATTTTGACTGGAAGCAATAGAAATAATTTAGTGCATGTATGCGTATAACGTATGACATAAAAATGCGGTTTTTATGGGTGTATGAAACTGCCTATCTTTGCAAACTGTCAAGATGGAGCAAAAGTGAAACACTGCAACCTTAGAGAACGTATATATGCAGGAATGTGGACAGTTGTCCGGATGATATACGCAACGTACGGAGATGAACTCGCATACGCAACCATAAAACAACTTACCGTTATAATATAAATTATCTCCCAACAAACACCTAACAACACAGTCGTTAATACACGGGAGAGGTGCCAGCAGCGAAAACCAAGAACGAACAACCCATTTACCACCAACCAATTAAACGGCTTTTGAAGTGGCGCTAGCAGGCCATTAGAAATTCGGACCACCATTTAAACAAATCACGCATCAAGAAGCACATTGTAATGATGGAAGAAAATGTGACAACTCTTGGAAATTCTGTTTACAACCCAGATTTGCTGATTGGGCTGATTCTAATAGTCTTAATACACCACGCCGGGAAAATGGGTAATTTTTAGGGTAATTTCCCACACAAATCACCCTACCACAGCGTAATTTGCGCTGGCTGGGTGGGTCCATTACAGTTACAACCTTTCTTCTTAGTACCATATATTCTAGCCAATTTTATTATTTGAGTAGTCAGGCCATTACAAATTTGTTGCGATCGACGTGACACGTACACGCAACCTCCGCGTGTTCGCTTATCCGTCGACGCTCCACCTTCGTCATCCCACGCCACGTGTGGAGTTAACCGTCGGTCATTTCGCGGAATTTACCTCTGGGGGTTGTCTTTCAATTTTGTGGTATTCTACTCTACTGAGGGCAATTATCCGTTTCGAGGGATTCGGCTTGAAGGTCGTTCAAAAGGGAAAACGGTCATTTTGGCGCGAATCCT
This sequence comes from Paragonimus kellicotti, assembly GCA_014220965.1. Taxonomy (NCBI): domain Eukaryota; kingdom Metazoa; phylum Platyhelminthes; class Trematoda; order Plagiorchiida; family Troglotrematidae; genus Paragonimus; species Paragonimus kellicotti. Next base: position 7,612 of record LOND01002200.1, on the reverse strand, counting down.
CGTTTTTAAATATTTTTGGAAATTTTAAAATCGGAATTTCCAGGCAAAGTACTCACAATGCATCAATTTTAAATAAACAGCGGTACTGCAAATATTGAAATACATCGATCAAGTGCCAAAAGTACTGGTTTGGTGATAAAAATTTCCACCATTTTCGCGAAAATCACCCGTTATTGGCGTTAGCTCACTTTTTCAAGTCTTGTAAATGCGCTCATTGCAATTTTCCAGATGGAATACGTCATTCTATAGCCTGAGAGTGCTTCATTTTGTGTGGTTTCGAAGATATGGTCGAAATGGAAATATACGACCATACAATGTTGGCATTGCATTTCAACAAGAACACTAACACATTTGATGATGAAACATGTATGACAACGTTTCCAGCTTCCTTGTCTATACGATATTTGTACTGTTTCCTTCTTGTTTGGAAGATTTCAGATAGATACTGGTCGACGAAATGTTGCTCTTAGAAATGGTTGGAAATGACGCTATCATATGGCTGTTTTCATCTTCGGTGTATATGGAGCGGCGTAAGAAAAGGGTATCATGTCCCACTCTATCACTTGGAATCTTCAGAAGTAAATTCTATTCACTCTACTGCATTGTTTCCAACTAGATTGAGGTCGCGTGTCGTTCATACGAAACAGTATACGGAAACAGATGAACTCAAGCTGCCTGCCGATCATTGAGAGGTATACCTCTCAGCCAGTCGCGACTTGATGGTTAAAACGCCAGGTATCTATCGCGGTGCAGAAAAATACTCCGATCAATATGACAATCAACGGACTCAAAAATGATGATTACCATGTACCACAGACGCTTCAATACAAGTTTCTCATCACTTCCCGCATGTGTTTGTTCTCCATGTTGTTCATGGCGAACGTCATTCGGAAGGAGCAGCTACTAGTGTGAATGCATACTGCATTCTCAGACGTTGTTCATAGTCTAAGTCAATGACATGGAGCAGCTACTTGTGTGAATGCATACTGCATTCTCAGACGTTGTTCACAGCTACAGTTGGTCAGGCTTAAGCGGTTACTTGTGTGAATGCATACTGCATTCTCAGACGTTGATCATAGCTGTAGTTAGTCAGGTTGAAGCAGCTACTAGTGTGAATGCATACTGCATTCTCGGGCGTTCTTCCATGGGCTAGGTCAGCGAGACTGTGCAACGGCGGGCAAGTGGAAAAATTTGCGAGCGAAGCTTTCAGACCATGTCACAAATTCCCATTTTTGTAAATTCAGTTTCCCGACCACTACCGCTACCTGCTTAAGAATTACTGACACCGCCATATAGTTTTTTTTGTAAAACACATGCAAAAATGGAAATTTTATTGAATATTTTACAAAATACATTATAAATATATACAAAATGCAGTTTATGCGTGTTCACATTGGCGTTGCATCCATTTCATCACTCTTGCAGGTGCACTTGATAAACCTGCAATGAGGGGAATGTGAAAGAAAATATAGAATGAATGGAAGACATAAATCAGAATGCACCAAACATTTTACGAAATTCAAGAACACATTTAGCATTGCAGAAAACACGATTACTTAACGGAGTAATCTTAGGCTATATTTCTCAGACGTATTGCTTATACTGCATTCGGTTCAAATGGGACAACACTTACGTTGCTAATCGGCATCCAGATCGACATCCTTCAATGTGTGAGGCTTTATACGCCTTGTGCGACCGCCCGCTCTGTCACGCGCATTGCGGAACCAACGGCGCATGTGTACCAGAATTTCATCGGCGTACTTTTGTTGGTTAACTACGGCATCTGCAGTAGATTTCATGATGACGAGTGTGATTAGAAATTACCTTGGACTACCTCCATGCACAGTAAATCACAAGCGGCCCGCTTGTTGCATGCTCCCGTCCAGTTCATTGAAACAGCGAGATCACTGTGAATGAGAAACGACAGCATGCGACGGATGGTATCCGCGACGTCAGTACCTCCCATTCTGGCAAGTGATCTCATCTACAAGAAGTAAGTACGAAATGAACTGTTACGCTTACAACAACGTCGTAGACCTGGCTGTTGGCCAGCTCCGCCTCGCGGTCATCCAGGTCCTCTTGCGTTCGCGCGGGTGACCTGAACAGTACCGGCATGACCTGCCGGTATGGAGCTAGTGGGGGGCGGCAAACAGCGGGCCATTTGGGTTTCCAACGCCTGCAACCGGGAGCTGATGGTTGACAAAGTGGAAACCATCCCTTTGACTAGATCCAAAATTGCCGTTGTGTCGCCTTGTACAGAATCAATGGTAGCCCTAAGGAAACGTAAACGACTGGACGCATGACCGCGGTCCCCCCTGGGGCCCCCAAGCAATTGAACTTGCTGGTGCCTGGGGAATCGGCTGAACTGGCGTTCGTGGGCATCCGTATGGAAAATGGGCTGAGGATTTCACTTCGTGAAGTGTAAAACGTCGAACTGCTAAAAATGATTAAATATACAAACGGCCACGTCGAGTTACTGAATGGATTCCTCTTTTGGTAACAAGAGAGGTGGTAATTCATGGAAGAATGGAGATCGCACTGTGGATGGCCCAGCAATAGGTGAACGCTGGGGTGAGCTAAAACGTTAAACATAAGTAATTTGCGCATTCAACAGCGACGTTACTGAGGAGCAGCTGGCTGGGGCAACGGCGGTAGCGGTGGCTCTGGATAAGCGGAAGGGGCCTGACGGCTACCGCCCTTCTTCGGCTGGTTTTGCCGGTTGTCGTAATCTTCATCGGAGCTGTAGCGCAGGGGGACTCTGCAAGCAGATATTATTTATAAATCAAGTATACTCACCGCTTTCTCTCTGTATATCTCATATTGAAGTTCGTTAACCTACTGGTGCAGTCTGAGCCGGCGTCGGATGACAGTTGCACCGTTTCGCGCTCCACAGCACGAGCATCGACGTAACTGTCTGAACTTTTGAGAAATAATAAGTGAAAAGCCTACCTGTTCGCGCCACATCAACGACTGCATACTGAGGTGTAGTCGGTGGCAGGGGCTCGTGAGCAAGCAATAACTTGTGGTAGGCGCTCAAGTTGCGACCCCTGGCCACCGCACAGTATGCTCGTCCACAAACCACGCCGTGCTGACCACGGCAACCGAGTTGTCTGTGATAAACTTCACCACAGCGAACATCTAAAAACGTTGGTAGTCAGAAGCAGGAGGGATATGGAGTATTTGTCATACAGTTTTCTCACAACAGGAATTACAGAAAGGATGAAGTAATCCGGTTTATAAACATTTATTAAACGTGTGCAAAATTGGTATGAAGACGGCACAATGTGACATAGGAATGTGTATGCACTTGCACTGAATGTCATCAACACTGCAAGAATGTATTGTGTCGGACAGCGTGCTAACTTTAAAGATGTACAAGTGCATTGATGGTAAGCAATGCGTAAAAAGTTGTCAACGTTTGGGAATGGACGGTATTTGATAACGTTACCACAATGCACAATCAGCGCCGGCCTTCTGTTCACAATGATTGCGTTGTCCGGTGCATCACTTGAGAAGAACACGTTGTTGTGCACAACACCGTCACCTGCAGGCAAACGTCTTGTAACGGGAACGCCAGTATCTTCTAATAACGATTCAGCCATGTCTACAGTGGGAGTATGGAGGGTTTCGGCAGCCCGCCGATAAATTTGTTGGGCAGGGTTTAGTGGGGTATGTACACAGCCTTTCAAGAAACGTATGAACGATTCAAAAGGGAACGCCGAGAACTCATCCAGTGGACCATGGACACGAACATCGTTCGGCAGGTGCATCAAGCAATGCACATTGTATACCATTTGCTCCGGCCCGTAAAGGCGGCTGAAGTTTTCTAGAAAAACAATAATTAATTGACGGACGAAATCAAAGTACGCTACGTGCAAAGTAGGGTGACATAAAATATGGATACATATAAACAATTCCAAAAATTATGGTATTTACAAGGATCTAGTATGCCTCGGAGAACAATGGGCCCGATGTACAGTAGAAACTGACGGAATTCAGTGGCTTTCCATCGTTCAACCTCCGTCAAAGTTCGACAACGTCTAGCAAAGTCACACGGAATGGCACGTTGCAGGTCAGAAATGCGGTCTGATATCAACGTGATGCTGCTCGCACCAAGACGGAGGTTGCGGTCGACTGGACTAAAAAGCCACAAATTCAACATCCGCTTCATTACTCCGAGGCATACCAGGTGCATATAGTCAATTGGAAATGTTGAGACCATGTCAATGGGAATATCACAAAATGGGGAATCTCCAATGTGGTGAGCCGCGTTGCTCTGACGTAGAAACGTGTCATGCGTCCTCAGTGGAGAATGAAAGGATGGGAAGGTGAGTCGACGTGCAACGCGAACTCCTTCCTGTGTGCACTTATCACAGCCGAAGTAGCCCGAGTGCCCTTTGACTTGCCTAACAAAGCACCGAGCAGGTGTATCACAGATTACACTTCGAAGACTGCATTGCACTATGCGATCCGGTGTGCATCGTAAACCATCTCGCAATAGGTGACGGAGTTCGTTAATGCAGTCGAAGAGGAACTCCGCAACACTAGATGGTTTTGATGGTCCACAGTAAGCGCCCACAATGAACGGTTGCGACTTGAAGGGGAAAACAGTGCGTCCCAAAATAGGCCACACTTGTGTTTTGGACGCGTTGAAAGGGGATACGCCGTCAATGTGCAGTTGTATTTGGGCACTACTACAGTTTCCGTTGCCAGGCAATGACAGAATGCGCAATAACGCCTCCTCTAGTCCAAAGTGTACGTACACACCGGAGCCAATGTATCGTTTAGGGCATTCTCGAGGAGTACCCATCAACGTCCTTGGGTCCCGAGGAAGAGTTGGGTGATGCGTTCGTAGCACTCCAAGGAACATTGATTGGTGGATAATTTTTAGGCGGGACTGCTGGAAACAGAAGGCCAGATCTTCCCTAAATGTTCTACGACGATCCACTGCGACGTACCGCTCCCAAGGTCGAAGGACGCGTCCTGAAAGAAAGTTTTCACATGACAATTCAGCACTCACTTGAAGTACGTCTGCGTGCAACAGGACATTCCACTGATGTTGCTGTTGTTGTGGCTATCGGTACAACATCAACAGCACTATCCGCGACCATATGTGGCACATATGAACAGCAGGGATCACCTATGAGTGGTAAACAAAATTTCATCACAGTACTTGTCAGTTCCGGTTTCGGACAACCTCGAAGGTGGTCCCACATGGAGAATTTCGGATTGCAGCAACAAGGCATTTGTTGGAGCAGCCGCTTCCGATTCCGATAAATAGATGCTTTCGATGTTCCACGCATTATAAGTTGCACGTCATAGTGTACACCTGAACAACCGTTTCAAAAATGGCAAAATTGGAAAATACATGAACCCTCATAATATTACAAGTTTCATGGGTGTGTTTGAAATTCAATATCTTCCGTAAATAATGTAGATAGAGCAAAAGTGAAACACACAATCTTACAGTATTCCTTCTAGGCATTTCAATAATGCTACAGTCACTTGCTAGTTCATATCATTAAACCCGAATATGTCTTCCTGAACTTATACAAAATTCGAACTCGAGCCATAATATTACCAGTTTCAAGAGTGCGTTTGAAATCTCATATCTACGTAAATAATCGAGATAGAGCAAATATGTTATAAGAACCTGATAATACTTTTAATATGCTTCGCGAGAGTATGTAGAAAACCAGTTTAACGCATCTATACTTTGAGGTATTAACAAAAAGGTTCCACTTCCTCCTCACCTACCTCACTGATCGCCACCGAGCAGCCATAAGAAAATGTCTGAAATTACGAGTGCGTTTAAACAAACATCGCCAGATTAGGCGGAAATACTGACCAACTTTTTGAAGTAGAATTAACTACTTTCACTCATTCCATAATCAATTGGCATGATTATTATTTTTGAAATTTTACTCGTTGCCCACCGAAACCCGCGGGATACCGGCATATCACGACGGGCAGTGTGCTACCTGGGTAATAGGAAAAATTCCAGAGCGTTCCTGGTGTTCTCCGATTTCCCGTCAACTTGAGCTAATGTTCAGATTTTCCAAGTTGTGAGTATCCGCCGTAAGAAAAATTCTGTCCGCGACGCCAATTGTGGTAGTTGAGAATACGTATTGATTGTCGGAAATGTCCCTAGCTCAGACCTGGATCTACTTTCTACGTCGTAGGAGTAACACAGCACTCTATCCAACGTAATCGTCATTTAATCAGTATTCGATACAAGGCGATAATTCATGCAGTTAAACAACAATATACCACAATGTTCCGTTATGAATTACAATCACTACACCCATGGATCCGTTTGATAAGTCAGTCAGAACAGATAAAGTTTTCCTCTGGTGAACCACAACAAGTGGAGGCGAATAGGTTATACAATGACCTTCAAACCACTAAAACAGTAGATACCAGTGAGTATCATCAGTTAACTTGCAAAATTCAGAAGGAGTTGTATACTAAGGGGCCTAGTACAGAAGTTGAACATCAGAAACCTATGGAAGGAGCTTTCCAACGAATTCGCCAACCTCGCGGTACAGTCAGTGTGAGTTTGGATAACTAACGAATGATCCAATACCCACGGACTAGCTTGTAGTGACCAGCGGTCGTGTGGCTTCTCTAAGGATCCCGGCTGCAACCATGTTTTCCCGCTTGTTTGTTCTGTACGCATGATTCTGTGTACGCCTGCTATAGGAGGCCTGATATGAACTCAGTGCCACTTTCTTCAGTCGTGCAACTAATTGCACGCAGTAACGCTTGTCCTTTTCCTAACGACTCATCTTCTATTCCATTCTTCAAGGTCGTTTAGCCCGAACCTTTTCGAGCGTTGTTTAACGCATTCGACTCCGAAGTGTTTCATGCCACACTCGCTTGGCTCGCTTTTCGAGTGCCGCCGAGTGGGCGGTAGCCCACCTCGTGATTCTTTTCTTTTTCTCTTGGTTGCTGCCGTTGGTCCCAGATTAGGCTAGAGCTAACTACTTATCATATTTCCAAACATTGCTGGAAATATACGGTTTGTTTCTAAACCTCAATGCGTTCTCTAGTTCGATGCCTGTTGGGACTACGTTTCGAATGCTCTTCGGGAAAGGCGTTTTAAATTGTTAATGGACGAGGGTCTAGCGTATGCCCACTTGTCCACTACAAATTGGTGAGCCTGAATACTAATCATTTTTCTTTCAGCACCTTCGCTTCGGTTCACTACAAGTGGTGGACCCGGATAGTGATTTTTTCAGCGCTCCGCGACGCTCGCTGCCACAAATAGGTGAACCCTACTAATGAGCATTTCTCTGTTGATCGCTTCACTCTGGCTTCTTCATTACAAATTGATGAACCCGTTCCCAACGCTTTCTCCCGGTGCGTTCTTATCTTCACTCCCAAAAAAAATTGGTGAGTCCGTCCCCGTTTTCTGGGTACACTCAGGCTACCATAAGCGTAATAATTTGGTGATCACCAATTCAAACGCGTTCGCAATCTATTTCGAGTGTTATCGATTTTATTGCACGCGTCGACAATTATCCGTTTCGAGGGATCCGGCTTGAAGGTCGTTCGAAAGGAAAACGGTCATTTTAACGCGAATCCTCGTTTTTTAAATATTTTTCGAAAT
>LOND01002199.1:45180-58399 GCA_014220965.1 Paragonimus kellicotti | reverse complement strand
CGTTGGAGAACAGCCGCGATTCGTTTTTGTAGGTCGTCACGTGTGCGCCCAGAAATGATGATGCCGTCCAGGTAGGCAGCCGTGCCAGGCAGGCCGGATAGCATCGCATCCATGATCTGCTGGAAAATGGCTGGGGCGGTCTTGACACCGAATGGCAGTCTGGTGTACTGGTACAGACCGCGATGTGTGTTGATCGTCAGCAGACCACGGGATTGTGGGGCGACTTCGACCTGCAGGTATGCGTCGGTCAGGTCGAGCTTGGCGAAGCACGTTCCACCGTTAAGGATCGTGAATAGGTCTTCAGCGACGGGCAGTGGATAACAGTTAGCTTCCGTAAGCAGCAGCGTTGAGCCCTGTGGAGAAATCAGCGTACATACGAACTGATCCGTTGGCCTCCTTCACGACAACGATGGGGGCTGTCCAGGATGAGTAGGTGACATGCGTCAGCACTCCCATATCCTCAGGACGTTTGAATTCCCGTTCGACGAGTGGTAACGTAACGTAGGGTTCAGGGCGTCTTGGGCGGAAAACAGGTTGGGCCCATAAGGTTTGTGATGGCAAATACCGCTCCGGCATGAGTGCGGCAGCCGAGACTTTCGTCGAACATGGAGTTGAAGCGTTGAGTGGGTTCATCCGCCATGCGTGTTGGATTCGCTGAGGTGGACTGCAATCGTTTGCAAATGTCCGTGATTGATGGTTCTACCAGGCCGAATTGTTCAAGCCGGTCGAGACCAAGTAGGTTGAGATTTGAATAAAAAGAGATAACAGACTCCATCGATGGCTTGTGTTCTTGAAGCTGACACGACAATGTAATTGCGTAGTTAATTGCACTGTACCACCACAGGCGCTGGTGGCGGAATGGGATGTCAGCTGGACTGGTGGGCGGCCGATTGATTTCCACAGTCGATTGGAGATGATCGTGATATCGGACGCAGTGTCAAGCTGGAGACGAGCTGGGTGCCCGTTGATCAGTACGGACACGAACTTCCTGCGTGAGGCGACGTCGACTTTGAAGGAAGCAAGTAAGCTGCTGGACCTGGCGATTGGTTTGGATCGATGATGTAGCGCTGTGGCCGCTTGTTTTGAGTGCGCATTGACTGAGCTCGAAATGTGCGGGTTGACCAACTAGCAGTCCTTAGTGACGCCTCTTATTTTGCACACTCTGAAACAGCGGTGTTGCTTGAAAGAGATAATGGCGCGTGTGAGTGCAATGGCGCCGCGAAATGCTAACATATGGAGACGCTCTTCTTGGATGTAGAGTTCACTGGGTGGTTCGTTGGGGAGGTTTGCTGCAGTTGTTTCGGACATGCGACTGTGTTGACAGAAGTTGAGGACTGAGTACGATTCTGGACCAAGTCGGAGTTATGTTTCAGAGTGAGCAGTCAATGGCCTTCGGTAGGGAGTTCCTGGAGGGTAACTGACTCGTCTTGTTGGATCCGATTGAAGGGGCGTGTACGGAAGGTCAGCATCATTTGGGAGACTGGAGGCCGCAGGATAAAGATGAGGCACTTGAACTGATCCTCCGTGAGGGAGGATAGCTTGAACCGCATAGGTGACAAAGTCGTCCGAGTCTCGCTTGGTCAGTTTGTGGCAGTGGTGCCGGAAGTCGAATAGGGAAGACTGGTCACCGAATATTTGCGACAGTATATTGACTGTCTCATTGAAGTTGATGTCACGTGGGCTCTTTGGCAAAGAATGAAGTTGGCGCACCGCTCGTGGTTCGCGAGGCCAAGTTCGCGGAGGAGAAATCGGACCTTCCATTGATTATCCTGACTGGCAAATTCGATACGAAACAGGTCATCGTACCGACGGAACCGAGAATCGAATGTCACGTTCGAATGCGGGACCGTAGACGAACTCGGAGATACCGGTTGCCAAACTGTCAACGGATTGCGTACCGCCGGGTTGTGTGCGGTGTTGGCCAAAACTCGTATTGGAGCGAGATCGTTGCAGCATCTCCATAATTCATCTTTTGCTGCAAACAGCAGCTAACGTCAGGCACCGTCCACGACGATCGTTGATTATATAAGCTGAGTACCTCGTCGCCAACTGTTTTTTTCTGGCATTCTCTTTGGGCAAATTATTTTTAGGAGTTTTTTTTATTAAATTAGACCCCTTTTTTAATTATAATTTTGGGGGCAAGTACATAAAGTGATTATTGCTTACTTTATTAATTGCTTAGGATTTTGGATCATAATGTGCATCATTAATGTGCGCGAATGATGTCAGATCAACACTCACAGTTAACACCCAAGCCTGGCGGGATGGTTAGGTCACGGTACTCCGCATGCTCAGGCTGAGCGTTTACGGGTTAATCCTTGGGCACTCTACTATACTGAGGACCACCAACAGTTGGGTGAAACCACGTGGTTGGTCAAACGTAACATACGAGTGGTCAAAGCGCGAAATATGAGAACCCTGACTGCTCCACTGAGTAAAGTGTGTAGGTGTCGCCTGTCTGGATGGGGTCCTCGTGATCACTCAAACCGCTGGTTGGAGACGCTATCCGAGATGGCGGCGTGTCGCAGTCAATGGCGTACCTGCATCCATACCATTTCTAGTTCTTTTGCTTAGACTTCTATTAATTTTCAACCTTCTTAGTAACGTTTTCTTTCTAGGATATTCCACGTCACTGTTGAGGTGAGCGGCAGCCCGAGCCACAGTACCTTTTGGTCAGGCTCATGGCTGATATGATGATAGATGAATGTGCCAGTTTAACACGACATGACCAGTGCCATCTTCATTTTCAATTCGGATTCCAATCGTGGCGTGCATGTGTTGTCTGCAAAACGACTAAGTAAATCAGTGTCTTCCACATACGCGATGTCTGACAGCTTACCATCTGATAGAGACACTACTTCGAACATGTTGAGGCCTCCGAGTGTGCCTTCCGGAATATCGTCACATAGTTGGGAAGGGAGAAAGAGATCGGGTCCGTCTATCGAAGTTCACTTGGAGCGTAAAGGCACAGTTTAACGATAGAAACGGTCTGGAAGATGGCATGCCTCTATCTGCTAAAATCAAAGGGACGGTTGTTTAGGTCACAAGTTAATTCATGGCCGTGACTGAAGATATATCTGGAATGCTGTACGTCCTGGCGTCCTAATATCGGCACAAATGTGGATATGATTGATACATTCAGCGCGATCCATGATTTATCTGAAAGTACCCAGGTGTTTTGGATTGACCCACAAACTACTTGTATAAGGACCGCATGACTATAATGTACTCTGTCGCTTGGATGATCCCCCCCCCTGTTTTTTTTTTTTGGGGAAAAGATTACGATCCGAAACTAATTAGGAATGTTCGCCTTAGAAATGCTCGCTTACACTCTGGAGCGTTTGTATGAGTGTTAACTTGCACTTACCGCGAGACGATCTCCCAGTTTCTCAACAGCCGTTGCTGTCGGTGGGGTCGTTGCTCAGCGAAAGTTAAAACACGATAACTTACCAACGCATTATCTAATTTCGAGAACATGCTCCAGTAAAGAAACGACTGATAACATGGAAAGCAAACGTTACGAGGGCTGATACCCTGCGTTATCGCTTATCATCAGAGAATGTGATACCATTAACGCGACTGCGGTAAATAGAACAAACAATGTCCTGAGTACCATCTGCGGGTAACCCATCCAATGAAATGTGTACCCAGCACCTGCCTTTTGAAACTTACTTTGGTCGGCAAGCCTTGTCTCACTCAAGGTTGGGACATCGATACCTTAGGGGGCTCAGCTCCATGGCTTTTGTTAGCCACGTACCTGATAGCCGTTTCGATTTTGACTGATCGGTTCCGTAAGGTTATCTTAAGCGGTGTCCCACATTGGAGAATTCAACAACCTGAGTTACTTAGGTTGATGCATGGTTTGTTCTCACCATGTAAGCAGTAGCCGTCATTCCCATCGTCAATTTTCAACCGTACTCATGGTATCATGGCTCGGAGTATTAGTCCTAAAGCAATCCGCGACGTAGATGATCAACAGGTGGGCACAAGTGTTGAACGCAGAAAAACCAGACAGCAAACTACAATCAAGTAAATCGTTCCCAATATGCCCACATAGAGATACGATAATGGAGTGAATATAAGAACATATAGGCGAACCATTATGTTTTTTGATAATTCTATTTTCAGGTCCGGGTATATATATATAATAGGAGTTTGATAGAGTTTTTAAGGTATCGAGATATCGCTCAGACTTATTACAGAACAAGGACACATGATTCAGTCAAATTGGCGAGGCTTGATTGAGTCAGGCTACGTCACACCTTGTTTCCATTGTTTGACCGCGCAGGTTGACCCATGCGATCCGATAGATTTGTTGGCAGGAGGTGGAGCACACTGACAAATCAGTTTGTGGTTTGACCCGTATATCAGGGTCAGACCAACCTGCAATTCGCAAGCTACCTCGAGCAGTACAAGAAGTGTTCTGAATTCGGACCGCTTTTTGCATGAGTTGCTGGTACGGTGATATAACTCCTTGAGAAAGGGTTGATCGAGTTGTTCACGGAAGTTGGCCTGCTTTCACCAGAAACGTGAACGAAAACAAGCACTGGTTGCCAACTACGAGTGTACGTAGATCCCGACGGGGCCCACAGCTGTGGTGTTTTCTCGGGTAGTCCGTTCGACAGTTTTCCTCTGACGGGTTCAATAATATATCACCTCGCTCCACGCAGAACAGTGAGATCGAGGTAGTACTAGATATGAGGTCTGAACTGTCAGTCTATCTTTGTTATAAAATCTGAGAATTGGGTATGTGGAGAATTGAATACGGAGTTCAGCTGTAGCATAGGTCCTGCTAATTGTCTGGTTGAGCCTATTTGTCAGCCATTCTGAGACACAACCAATGGAACACAGTGACCCGTTTCGTTTAATGGTGAACGGGTGGACTCGGATCACCTCCCTACCTTTCAAGAATTTTAACGTTGTCAGGTTGGCCAGACTGCAGGATGCAATTTGCAAAAAACGAACTCCTGCTGTTCCTTCGTGCATTTACAGATCGATGCCAACATATTTCAAGTGTGTACAACAGACCAAGCATGCCAGGTGATGGTATGGTTGTTGTTGAGGTTGTTCAAATAGTGCTGTGGTTTCCCTAAAACGGTGCAAGGTGAATGGCGCGGGAATTCATTGCTCCATGCCACTTAGTGTACGGAATCTTAAGCGATCGAAACTTTCGGTCGTTTAAGAAATTGTGACATCAGGAAGTACTGGCTGGTAACTCGAATAGCTGGTCAAAACCTGTTCTTGTTTTATTGAACATTTTGACTTGTGATGGACTTTTTACTGACGAAGCGATATTCCATCTTACTAAATCAATTCAAAAGTAGCGTATCCGGGTTAGTGAACGTCCATGGCGTGTCATTCATTGCTTCAAGCAACACAATGTGTATGTGGTGGTTTGGCCTAGTACATAGGTTCCGGGAGCTGGCTTGTTTTATACGTTCACTTTTAATGTGGATCAATATTTATAACGTCTAATAAATGAGCCTCTAGTTTGAAATATGGTTAAGTTTCCGTGGGTTGAAGTGGTTTGCATTGTTCGCGTGTTATAATTCAAACCACAATATGAGAATGTTCATGCTAGTCCCTGAATTTCTATTATAATATGGAAGTCGCAGAATCACGAGGATAATCAGGCAGAGCGACTCGCTTGTCACACGCGGAGTTGCAAGCGGCCAGATTGTAGAGTCAATGGTAAGGAGGCTCCCCGCGTGTGGCGATCAGACCGGTAGGTGGAGATCGCCTCTTTCTCAAAGTGCCTTTCATAGTCGATTGCGATAGACTGATCGTGTTTTTTCCACCTTTGTGAAGTCTCATATGCTTTGAAGATGTCTGCATAAAACATCGGTCCTTATTTAAATGAATCCAGTTGCTAACCATTGTGGTGGTTTGGGCTAGTGTTCTGGGTTACTGTCTAGTCGTACTGTCGGCTTTCGAGAAATATTTGATAGTTGAAAGACTTTCATAATGTTAGTTAATTTCGTGCGGTTCCTACTTTCAACTACCCGAAGGTTAGCTGATGCATATCATTCGACTGCCTTTCATATGACGAAGTTATCTGAAGTTTCAACATGTTGGCGCGTTTCTGGTTTACAAAACACATATCCAAAGTTATTAAAGTTGAAGATCACGCCATATACCGCAGGAACGCCTACCGAGATCTCAAGGCGTTTCTTCCTCGGATTTTTTTCCTTTTTGGGGTTCCCGAAGACATCTATTTACGAAGCAAACCTGGGAGCCTGCTTAAACAAACGAAAGTTTCAAACCAAGTTTCTGCATTCCCACTGCCTTTCCAGTCAGTCTGTTTCAAAGAGAAGCGCCTACGTTCGAGTTTCGCTTTTGTTAGACTTCATCAGTAGTGTAGTATTTTCTTTCCAAAGTAAGCGTTAGTGCTCCGGCCACGCTTTGATGAGGCAATCTTGTTGACCTTTGTGCCACTGACCTCATATTAGGCACGACCGAGTTGTATCTGAACGATAAACCACTTTCGCATTTCCCGCGAGTGAATGTGACTAAGCGTCTACAGGCGACAATTCAATGGTGTCCAATGTGAGGTCAGTGGCGTGGTGGTCAGAACGGTTGCCGTATGAAACTGTAGCCCGAGCTCTAGTCTTGGTGGTGGCAAGGATATACACTATTGAAAAGCTACGTTAAGAGCAAAACTTGATTATGGTAAGAGGCTGACTGGGAAGTCTATGGGAATTCAGCAGGTACAATCAGTTGTAAGTGATTTTTTATTTATCTAAGCCTAACCATTCTCCAATTCTGCTGCTTAGCACTGATATAATCCGTAAAATTGTGCCCTTCCCTCACCGTTTTTTATTTATAGCTTGAATGAAACCAACACCTCAGCTCATTTTGGTGGTACCTTCGGCGACGGAACCTGGTATCACGACCTGTCGAACAAATACCCACTAACGGAGCAAGTTGGATTAATCTCGGACGGGAACGCCTATTTGGTCGATAATCATACACAGCGTTTCGTTGAACGTTATTTCGACGCAGTCTATATGCCAGATGTCGGCGGGGAGCCGTACAATGACGTCTGTGTTCTACGGCACAGTAACAAATTATGTGCTGTGGGCCTCGCACCAGCGCATCACCTATTCCGACATTGCAGCGCTTCCTGCGTCGATCCGAACCAATCTGTTCCATCTTTGCATACCTTACTCGGTGTAAATTACAGAGTATGTGCGATCCGTTATGAGCAGTGCATATTATCTTAATGCTGCCGTATTCTCTTTCACACGTTTAATCTCCTTGGTTTGGTTGTTGCAACCGATCATCTCTATTTAGTGTCTGATTCTGTCCAGTATTATTGCCGTATTTACCCGTGAAAACTCGCGAATTGAGCTGGTTTCCGCTACAACATTCCACACATCTGTTTCCTTTTTCGGCACAAGTTTTTCTATTACTTACTAAAGCAACTCACCTTGTTGCTTTTGAATTTACACGTTAGAATCTTGAACTTGACGACAGGAACGTGATTGGCCCCATTGACCCAAAAGGATAGCCGCTGCTAATTAGCGAATTTCCTATTGGCTACCGAGCATGACCGAGGAAGCGGTACGGGTAATTCGGGGTTAGCGATCCAAGTGGAGCACAGATCATCTGACCCTGTTCCTACTAATTCATCAAACTGCGGACCGTATTGGTTCCTTTGACAGGTAAAGGGTTGCGAGTGGTTAGGAGTGTCTGTGGATCTCACGTCCAATGTGAGCTTTGAGGTCGTGGTAGACTTCGAGCTGTAATGTGAGAGTGAACCAGTTTGTGAGAACATTTTATTATTTCTCTTGCATACATGGCTGGCGGACGCAAATACACTCGCATCAGTCCCGAAACACGTAGACGTATTATCGAAGACATTCGAAAGGGGCGATGACTGGCGCACGGTTGCCTCTTCTGAACGGAGTCAAGTGTAATACCGCTTACAAGTGGCTTCATGTGGATTGCATCAGTTATGAAGCTCAGCCTCGCAAAGGACATAGAAGCAAGATTCTGACAGAATCAGAGATCGATATGTTGTTGGAGTGGATTTCCGTAGACCCAACGATTACACTGCAATTTTTGAGATTGCGCGTCAAAGCTGAGTTTGAGAAGGAGTTATCGACCACAACGATTAGTCGATATTTGGATGGCTGGTGCATAAGCTGTCAGGATACTATGTAAGATACCCGTCGGCGCGAACGCAATTGAGAATCTGGAATTACGGTGACTGTTTGCTTACTGACTGATGGGGTGTAATGCATATCCAAAGACTATTTAGTGGGTTGATGAGACGAACTTCAGCTTGTTTTGCACGAAGTCAGTGGGACGCTCATTAAAGGGAACGAGGGCGTGCGTATTTCTAACTGATAGTCGAGGTCGTAATTTTCATTTGATTGAAGCTGACATCCAGCTCGATAGTAAACCACTCCCTTGGCCAAACTAGCCAATAGGAAGTGCACTAATTAAGATCGGCTATCTCTTTGGGTTAACTGGACCAATCACGTTCTTGTCGTCAAGTCTAAAATTCTAACGTTGAAATTCTAACGCACCTAGGTGAATTGCTTCAACACGTAATGGAAAAACTTGTGCTTAAAAAGGAAACGGATGTGTTTTAAAAGAGGTGTAGAATATCACTCAGAGTTGCTTACGGCTGCCGCATGTGCATACATTTGCTCGATTTTCTGTGCACTTTTTTTTACAGTATGTCTAGCTGGGAGCATACAAACTGTATGGAATATTGTGCCGGTATTAATCTTCTTACGGTTTCATAGGCGACAGTTTTGTTTTAACCGTTTTGTCCGATCTGTGTACATTGCTAGCCTTTTGGGATCCCTCTACCAGTGCTTACTGCATAGCTACTGCTGGTGTTCCTCTCTTCTTTTCTTCCCACAATCATTTCTGTAACAATGTTGTGTCCGCAAGACGTATTTTCATCATACATCATTTAGTCTTCATTCATGCCTCTATGCCCTTCGGTCTGGCGTGTTGTTGGAAGACACGAAAACTCCAGGCATGGACGATCTCATTGATTTGGTCAACAATCTCTCCCTTACCACGACTGAATGATTGCTGTACCTACCTATTTAACCGGTGCATCCATGTTATTCGGAGTCCATGTTTTTCGAAACCACAGGTGATTGTTGAAGCACATCGCGCAACAAATTGATCAATATTACTCTATTTTCGTGCTGGGAGAAGCAGCACTACATCCCAGACTAACTACTGCTTGAGTAACCTTAAAACGTTCCGTGACCCCGAGCGTACCAGCAGAGTAAACTGGTCACTTTTAAACAGTCCGTATCATCAGAAGCTGATAGTGACTTGCATTTCCGTCTTTAAAAAGCTAGTTTACGATGATCTGCTAGATTCACGCCCCAAATAATCAAGAATCTTTCCCATTAGTTGCGAATTCGTCGCTTCTCTAAGACGTATTTTTCCCCAGTTTTCCTTTAGTATGAGCCCCATTCCGTTGAATATGCAACTAAAGTTTCTGTTTGGGCGCATCAACATTGCAACATAGTACATTACTTTCGTAAAAAACGGTCCTAACGAATTGGCTATTGTTCGAAAAAGAAACTTTTCAATTCCTCAAAAACGCCTAAAGCATTTGATTTCATATACTCCTAAACCCTTCTATGAGCGAGTAATTTTCGGAAATACGTACTCAAAACGTTATTTCCCAGATTTTACTTTGTTAAATATTTACAGTTGCATTGAGCCCCGAGTTGTTCTAGTCTCTCCATGTTAGTGACGTTTTTACCAAAGTAGGAAGGTTCCCCATTTAAGTTTCACATCTTAAATATCCTAAATTTATATCCATTTCCTACATTATGTTACGTTTTAAACCTGTTTATTGCATATACCCTTGCATACCAATCCGGCAGGTTAGTCCCAATACTGGTATACTTTTTTTTATTGATCCTGATAATTTCGCAGATGAATTGGCCTTAGATCTGGATCAATAATTTCTATTAAATAATCTGCCTGTTGGAGATGCGGTCGTGTAAATACGGCATTATATTCCAAAGGCGCGTAAAACAGTTTTTTGACTTGACTTTCTTCAACCTAAGGCTATTCTCTGGTCAACCTCTTCGATATTGCCTCCAACAATCAGTGTTGACGCCGGGCAGAACTGACTCGGTGCCATTCTATAACATGAAGATGAACCAGTAATTTTCCTCCCAAGAAAACTAAGCAAAGCTGACCAAGGATAGGTTCAGCCATATTGTGAAGCCTTAACTGTCTAGCGGTCTTTAAAAGTATTTCATGTGTCCTTTGGAAACTGATTTATTATTGCGACAAAACATGAGGCGTATAATTTCACATACCACCTCAATCAATCACTAGCTCAAACATCCACTAACATGGTATGAGGATAGTGCATCGTTCAATACAGGCATTCTTTCAACTTTTGCACAACAGGTCTGGTCAGAGATCCAGCGAGACTCATCTACCGCTCCGAAGATATCCAGCCGCAACGACGAGGTTGGAGAGTCATAGTTTTAAAGGTCGGTCAAAAGCACACAAAAGTAGAGTGACGGGCTACTAGTACACTTCCAGCACGTAAGTGGAAACATTCCATTTGAGAAAGTTAAGAGCTACCAAGAATCGCACTAAGGTGATAGACATCCGGTTATCACGAGACAGCTTCACATCTCGGAAATTTAACGTCAATGTTAGATACGTTTAGCGGCCGAATTATAAAGCCATCCGAAGCTCATACAAAACTCACGATTTTCAACAAGCTCCTCTCGGGTGACAAACAGGAGGTAGGACACATAAAATATTCGCGTTCTAAGTGTAAGTAGACTAAGTATTTAAAAGGTAAGTTGTAAGCGCACAAACCGGTACTATCACAAGGCACACACTGGACGGAACCGTTCAAAACAGCAACCTCGATCAGTCTGCCACATTTAAATGACAGCTTCCGGCAGACAACGTGACGATATTAAAAGCATTACACATCGAACTAAATCAAACAGGCTTTGATGTGTAAGTCTACTAATGAGGATTGAACACCAACAACAACGCCTCTAAGTACGCAGAATAACGCTTTACAATGCCCCGGTATTTTGGAATAGCGGACACAAAAATGTAGATGAACGATATGACTACGTTAATTCATCGTGGCGATAGGTCGACGAAAACAGTGACACCCGAGTTCGTGATTTTTAACCAAACCAATACAATGAGTGCAATCAACAATGAGTATGATGTTGGAAAAACACAAGTAGATAGAACTATCGCCGACCACTTAAATCAACCGTTGCCCGTTATGCCAGATTTGCACATATTCGTGGTTAATGCCCACCCAAGTTAAACCTATTTGTCGGTTTCTTGCGGAGACTACTGTCTGTGCTCTGGCAGCCAATCGTCCCAATGCAAGATTAGCCTTAACCCTACACTGAAACGGTGGAGAATCCACACAAACACAATACTCACATGTCCACAGATCACCGTGTGAACATGACAATTAAAAGTTGCCCATTCCATCGAGCAAGATAACGGCCACAGAATCGAGATTCACAAACAAACCAGGTCTGCTCCAAATCCGCAATAACATTCTAGAATTTATACACATTCAGTATTAACACGGCATAGCAACACCTACTAAATGGATGTGTGCAAAAGCACATTTAACTGCAAAAGATGTTGGGTTAAAAATACTAATTAACACCAAACCTCACTGAATTCTTGAAGAACATCCGTGCGAAGAAAAATATAGTATTTGCTATCGTTTAGGAGGTGACTGCATTTGCTGATGCATAATTTGTTTCGACCGACATCCGCCTGACCTGTTGGAACAATGACAGGACACGGATCGTGTATTCTGCTTTGTCGATGGTAGAAACAGACGTTCCATTAAACATTTGAGTCAGTAGGAGAAACAGAGCAGTGCCGATACATTTCTTATTTACAACAAAAACAAAAAGTTATATTTCCTTAGTTGAGAATACTGTTTCCAAGTGAGAACTGTTTCGCCAGTTACGTCACCCATTCTTTTGACCCAAGGTTCAGTGCTAGAAAGAGAGGGGGTGTCTCCTTCATCATCCTCAGTCGTATCATCCGAAGAAGCAGCAGAGAGATATCCCTCGACGAGGTCCACATCTATGACGAAATCTGTCTGTCTTTTCTCCAAAAGTTGCTTTTTTGATCCCTTCTTCCTGCGCGACCGAAAAGATGGTGCAATAATACACAAATACGTTCCAGCATCCCCGTAATTTCGATCGGGAGAGCCACCCAAAGGAGTCAGTAAACTCAAAGTCATAGGAGTACTATCTTCAGGAACACTATTATCAAGTGTTGTGGATGCCGGGGAATAAGCAATTGCTCTGTTTACTTCTATAAGGCGACCCGGAATGCCGAGAATCAGTTTGTGCTTGACCATCCGATCACAGACGGCGAACGCCAACACGTTCGGAGCACGTCCAACCTGCTGCGCACCACGCTTCCGTCGACCACTGGTGACGTTCTGCAGACGATCTAATTTTGGACTGATCTAAGCGTTGGTAACAGAAAAAAGCATCTGTTGGAAAGCGGAAACAATGCATAAACACAATAATGTCATACGAGGAAGGTAAATCTGAAAAAAAATAGAACCGGAAAAAATCGTACGCTTGCAGAATTATCTGAATCAGCTGGCCGATTGACTCACCCATGTTTAGTGCAAAACAAAAGCAGAACAACATAAACCTCAGGAAAACATCCTTATTTAACAATACTTCATACTGAGAAAGGACCTCCTCCCCTAATCACAGTGTGACAGGCAATAGTTGTTGGTTTTGCTCAACTCTGCTTTTGCTAGCAGCTACTTCGGTAGTAATTCGGTGGGCGTAAAAAAGTATTTTCTGGCATACTCTGAATCACGTGCATTCCCCTGTCACCGTGACAGTTTATCCCAGTTTCAAAAAAATACATGACAGACAGTGTGCCTCGACTTTAATCGTACACAAGTCCAACCTTAGTTAATCATCGTACCGCTGCTTGATTGTGGGCAGACACAAAACAGAAGGAAAAGAGAAACGGTGAAGTATGGTTGTGATGTCGGCGGGAAAAACTGAAACACTAGATCATACGTAACCTTCACAGGTAGCAATGTGGCGATGGGTATGACGCCATTTTGAAACGGCAGATATAAAATATAGAGGAAAAAACGAATGAATGAAAAACAATCACCACTGAAAGAAAACATCTAATGTCAGATGGGGAAAACCCAAAGGAAACTGAGGGTAAA
>LOND01002199.1:22118-35120 GCA_014220965.1 Paragonimus kellicotti | reverse complement strand
GTATCATCAGAAGCTGATAGTGACTTGCATTTCCGTCTTTTAAAAGCTAGTTTACGATTTACCCTCAGTTTCCTTTGGGTTTGCCCCATCTGACATTAGATGTTCTCTTTCAGTGGTGATTGTTTTTCATTCATTCGTTTTTTCTTTTATATTTTTTATCTGCCGCTTCAAAATGTCGTCATACCCATCGCCACATTGCTACCTGTGAAGGTTACGTATGATCTAGTGTTTCAGTTTTTCCCGCCGACATCAAAACCATACTTCACCGTTTCTCTTTTCCTTCTGTTTTGTGTCTGCCCACAATCAAGCAGCGGTACGATGATTAACTAAGGTTGGACTTGTGTACGATTAAAGTCGAGGCACACTGTCTGTCATGTATTTTTTTGAAACTGGGATAAACTGTCACGGTGACAGGGGAATGCACGTGATTCAGAGTATGCCAGAAAATACTTTTTTACGCCCACCGAATTACTACCGAAGTAGCTGCTAGCAAAAGCAGAGTTGAGCAAAACCAACAACTATTGCCTGTCACACTGTGATTAGGGGAGGAGGTCCTTTCTCAGTATGAAGTATTGTTAAATAAGGATGTTTTCCTGAGGTTTATGTTGTTCTGCTTTTGTTTTGCACTAAACATGGGTGAGTCAATCGGCCAGCTGATTCAGATAATTCTGCAAGCGTACGATTTTTTCCGGTTCTATTTTTTTTCAGATTTACCTTCCTCGTATGACATTATTGTGTTTATGCATTGTTTCCGCTTTCCAACAGATGCTTTTTTCTGTTACCAACGCTTAGATCAGTCCAAAATTAGATCGTCTGCAGAACGTCACCAGTGGTCGACGGAAGCGTGGTGCGCAGCAGGTTGGACGTGCTCCGAACGTGTTGGCGTTCGCCGTCTGTGATCGGATGGTCAAGCACAAACTGATTCTCGGCATTCCGGGTCGCCTTATAGAAGTAAACAGAGCAATTGCTTATTCCCCGGCATCCACAACACTTGATAATAGTGTTCCTGAAGATAGTACTCCTATGACTTTGAGTTTACTGACTCCTTTGGGTGGCTCTCCCGATCGAAATTACGGGGATGCTGGAACGTATTTGTGTATTATTGCACCATCTTTTCGGTCGCGCAGGAAGAAGGGATCAAAAAAGCAACTTTTGGAGAAAAGACAGACAGATTTCGTCATAGATGTGGACCTCGTCGAGGGATATCTCTCTGCTGCTTCTTCGGATGATACGACTGAGGATGATGAAGGAGACACCCCCTCTCTTTCTAGCACTGAACCTTGGGTCAAAAGAATGGGTGACGTAACTGGCGAAACAGTTCTCACTTGGAAACAGTATTCTCAACTAAGGAAATTATAACTTTGTGTTTGTTGTAAATAAGAAATGTGATCTGGCACTGCCTCGTTTCTCCTACTTGACTCAAATGTTTAATGGAACGTCTGTTTCTACCATCGACAAAGCAGAATACACGATCCGTGTCCTGTCATTGTTCCAACAGGTCAGGCGGATGTCGGTCGAAACAAATTATGCATCAGCAAATGCAGTCACCTCCTAAACGATAGCAAATACTATATTTTTCTTCGCACGGATGTTCTTCAAGAATTCAGTGAGGTTTGGTGTTAATTAGTATTTTTAACCCAACATCTTTTGCAGTTAAATGTGCTTTTGCACACATCCATTTAGTAGGTGTTGCTATGCCGTGTTAATACTGAATGTGTATAAATTCTAGAATGTTATTGCGGATTTGGAGCAGACCTGGTTCTGTCTGTGAATCTCGATTCTGTGGCCGTTATCTTGCTCGATGGAATGGGCAACTTTTAATTGTCATGTTCACACGGTGATCTGTGGACATGTGAGTATTGTGTTTGTGGTGATTCCTCCACCGTTTCAGTGTAGGGTTAAGGCTAATCTTGCATTGGGACGATTGGCTGCCAGAGCACAGACAGTAGTCTCCGCAAGAAACCGACAAATAGGTTTAACTTGGGTGGGCATTAACCACGAATATGTGCAAATCTGGCATAACGGGCAACGGTTGATTTAAGTGGTCGGCGATAGTTCTATCTACTTGTGTTTTTCCAACATCATACTCATTGTTGATTGCACTCATTGTATTGGTTTGGTTAAAAATCACGAACTCGGGTGTCACTGTTTTCGTCGACCGTATCGCCACGATGAATTAACGTAGTCATATCGTTCATCTACATTTTTGTGTCCGCTATTCCAAAATACCGGGGCATTGTAAAGCGTTATTCTGCGTACTTAGAGGCGTTGTTGTTGAGTGCCGATCACATGCGCTAGTTTTTCTTGGTGTTCAATCCTCATTAGCAGACTTACACATCAAAGCCTGTTTGATTTAGTTCGATGTGTAATACTTTTAATATCGTCACGTTGTCTGCCGGAAGCTGTCATTTAAATGTGGCAGACTGATCGAGGTTGCTGTTTTGAACGGTTCCGTCCAGTGTGTGCCTTGTGATAGTACCGGTTTGTGCGCTTACAACTTACCTTTTAAATACTTAGTCTACTTACACTTAGAACGCGAATATTTTATGTGTCCTACCTCCTGTTTGTCACCCGAGAGGAGCTTGTTGAAAATCGTGAGTTTTGTATGAGCTTCGGATGGCTTTATAATTCGGCCGCTAAACGTATCTAACATTGACGTTAAATTTCCGAGATGTGAAGCTGTCTCGTGATAACCGGATGTCTATCACCTTAGTGCGATTCTTGGTAGCTCTTAACTTTCTCAAATGGAATGTTTCCACTTACGTGCTGGAAGTGTACTAGTAGCCCGTCACTCTACTTTTGTGTCCTTTTGACCGACCTTTAAAACTATGACTCTCCAACCTCGTCGTTGCGGCTGGATATCTTCGGAGCGGTAGATGAGTCTCGCTGGATCTCTGACCAGACCTGTTGTGCAAAAGTTGAAAGAATGCCTGTATTGAACGATGCACTATCCTCATACCATGTTAGTGGATGTTTGAGCTAGTGATTGATTGAGGTGGTATGTGAAATTATACGCCTCATGTTTTGTCGCAATAATAAATCAGTTTCCAAAGGACACATGAAATACTTTTAAAGACCGCTAGACAGTTAAGGCTTCACAATATGGCTGAACCTATCCTTGGTCAGCTTTGCTTAGTTTTCTTGGGAGGAAAATTACTGGTTCATCTTCATGTTATAGAATGGCACCGAGTCAGTTCTGCCCGGCGTCAACACTGATTGTTGGAGGCAATATCGAAGAGGTTGACCAGAGAATAGCCTTAGGTTGAAGAAAGTCAAGTCAAAAAACTGTTTTACGCGCCTTTGGGAATGATAATGCCGCATTTACACGACCGCATCTCCAACAGGCAGATTATTTAATAAGAATTATTGATCCAGATCTAAGGCCAATTCATCTGCGAAATTATCAGGATCAATAAAAAAGTATACCAGGTATTGACTAACGTGCGGATGGTATGCAGGGGTATATGCATAAACAGGTTTGAAACGTAACATAATGTAGGAAATGGATATAAATTTAGGATATTTAAGATGTGAAACTTAAATGGGGAACCTTCCTACTTTGGTAAAAACGTCACTAACATGGAGAGACTAGAACAACTCGGGGCTCAATGCAACTGTAAATATTTAACAAAGTAAAATCTGGGAAATAACGTTTTGAGTACGTATTTCCGAAAATTTATCGAGGGGTTAGAGGTAATGAAAATCAATGCTTTTAGGCGTTTTTGGGATTGAAAAGTTTCGTTCGAACAATTAGCCAATTCGTTAGGGCCGTTTTGTACGGAAAGTAGACTATGTTTGAATGTTGAGCGCCAAACATAACTTTAGTTGCATATCAAAAACGGAATGGGGCTCATACTAAAGGAAAACTGGGGAAAAATACGTCTTAGAGAAGCGACGAATTCGCAACTAATGGGAAAGATTCTTGATTATTTGGGCGTGTAAACTAGCAATCATTCGAAAATAGCTACACAACGTTATGCGGAATGGTTGACTAGCATACTGCTTGAGAATATAGAACACAACCTACCCAATAATGCATTTGTAAACATTGCGGTAATCCAAGGACCAGAGGTGGGCTGCTCTGCATTTGTCATCAGTAGGTAACCAAGTTTAACAGACGAAGCAAGAAAATAAGTCAACTGTGAACACAAACTGATAGCAAGCAAACTGATGTGGGCCACCGTTGCTGATCCACAACATTTAGCTTATAAGGAGAATATGTGAAAACTATCAAGGCCATCGACGTACATGCAATCAGTTGAAATTGGGATACAACTTTCTGTGGTACTGGCGTGATACCAGTAGACCGCAGACAGTCAGCCATTTTCCCACGCATGATGCACGCTATCAAAGGGCTTTGCCAAAGTTTCAGTACACACCTTAAGCATAGGTGGCTGTAACTGATTTCGTCGGTCAGATTTGCTTGTCCTAAGTAGCATCGTTTCTCTAAATACAGCTATACGTTCAACAGGGCCGAAATTATCTGTATGAGAAGGCGATTCACATATGAAAGGTGAAGTGGCGTTTAGTAGGCTTCCAAAATTACAGTTCAACTCTTCAAAAGGATATTGTTTATTGGGCGGCTGACGCCAGTTAGTTGTTTCAGTGGCTCCCATGGTTGGCGGTGGTTCTTTTTACCTAGCCATATCTGAGTGCAAAGGACATAAGGGTGACGATTGAGTTTCTTGAAATGAAGGAATAAAAAAATATTAAGATGTGCAACAAGTTTCTCAAGGGTAACAGACGTTCATAGAAAGACTAAACTAAACATCCAACTGGTCTCAGTGGACGGAAAGATCATAAGAACCAAAATATCAAGGTTTTTTTTAGGAAACACTTCCATTAGTCTATCGAGACTTTCAGAAAGCACGATATCGCTGCGAAAATTCACAATCAGCAAGAAAATACATATCTACGGCGAGTTTTACTGTTAACCATAGGAGAAACCTTAACAGCTGTGTGGTCCGAATTACCCAGTGGCAATCGTCTGCTAACCTAAAAGTTCAGCAGATTACTTGAAAATTAGATCAAGATGGGGTTTCCATTCCGATAAGGAAAATGGCAGTGTCTCTTTGACCATATTGTAATGAAGCCTGCATCAAATGAATAAAATTGCTCGAAGGAATATCTGTTGAAAAATAATGGTAGAAGAAACATTCTCGAATACATAGCTCTCGGGTGAGGGTAGATAATCAGTGACGAGTAAATTGAATCGATACCCACTAAGAGACATGAGTTCGCTTCCCGTAGTAATACAACCTAGATGAACTGTGGCATGTTAGAGTATAAACATCAAGAACGCTTGGCACAAGTAGTACCATCCCCAGCGCCGTTTCGATCGACGTGAGTTAACCAGAAACCACTAGTCGACTACATTCCGAGGATTTCTGTTACAGCGAATAGCCCGCTTCAACATATCCTGGGAAATCGTCTGAAAAGACACGCAGCACATTGTGAGAAAAGGTGATCACTTCTGGGACAAACTACGAAGCCTCTACTAATGATCACAGTTTATTGAGATGTTTTGAGGAATGGCTATTAATCGAGGGAGTTGAAGAGTTTAAATCTAGTGTAAATCTATTTCTAGCAATCATCTACCCTAGGTATTCACCGATTTTGCCGATAGTGAACACTTTTCGGACGGATGGTTACGGGACTCAAAAACTGAAGAAGTCAATCGTGAAACACTTCTTGAGACTGTTGAGTTATAATTTATCCACGATGTACTTAAACTCCAAACATGTCTTACTCCGCTTCATTCTTTACAGTTTGGAAAATAGTTGATGGGATACTTAGGCCGGAACGAAAATAGTAAAACCTGAATAATCTGAATGGCCTATCAATAATGGTTATTTGTTACTATAGCTCATTTGTAGTTACCAGTAAACAGACGTCCTGTAGACAGATCTCAGAAACTATTTTTGAAACAGGTGTGGTGACTTGAACAACCACGGGTTCAACTACAGGCATAGATCATGATAGTCGTTGATTCTACGTGAGACTTCATTTACTACCATTTCCAAGAGTTTTGCCATCAAATTCCAACGGTGTAACAAGATAAGTCCAAATTGTAACTGGTTCAGTGATAAGTTTGCCAAATGTCATTCATCCGAAAGTCATGAATAATTCATCCATACCTCCAGATTATTTTTGGAGAGATGCCGGTTCAAAACCCTCATTATCTGTGTGGACGCGCTGGAAACGATCTTTCGAGGATTATCTGGAACTGCTCATAGCATTAAATCCGCCATCAGCCTCACAGAATCACAAAAATTAAATTACTCAGACAGCATCTGGGACCTGAAGGTCAACGTCATTTCGACGCACTTCGTGTATATGACAGAACGTCCTTGCCTGATGCCCTGGCAACACTAGATGACCTGTGGGGTTACGTCAACACGTGTTCACAGCCCGAATGAATCTTCACCAACTTCGTCAATGTTCGGGGAAAATGTTAATGATTTTATCGCCCGTATTGCCATTCCTGACTGTCGTTATAATGATGTTGCACCCATGAAGTTTGAAGAAACGATGGCGATTCAGTGTTTACTAGTGGGTGTCCAAGACACTAAAATTAGGGAGCGACTGTTGTCTGAAGAGGAGTCAAAACTAAATTGGGACCGTGCATGTTCTATTGCGAGGCAACGGGAGAACATAACAGAACAGCTTCGGCCCAGATACTGTACAACTGATTACACGGAATACATCTCCGCTCAAATCAGCTAAGAATCCTACTCGTACATTCACGTGTTATCGTTGCGGTGAAAAACATGAGGCTGTGACGGATTGCCGTCACAAACAGTCGACGTGCCATAGTTGTGGGAAAATTGGCCACATTGCACGCGTATGCCGTTCGAAACAAGCGCAATCTTCCGATTTCCGCCCGAAGACTCGAGCTGTACGATCAATTGAAGATCATGAAGAATCAGTTTCCTACTTGATTTCACATACCTCGGCCACGCTTCCTGCAGGAGTACCTCCCTATACAGTCGATTTGAACGTGGAAGGCCGCAACATTTGTCTTGAAATCGACACAGGAGCTTCAGTGACACTTATTAACAGGCGCATACTGCCAAAATCACTTCCATTGGTCCCAGCGGCAGCCACATTACGATCATATACAGGAGATGCGATCGATGTTATGGGTACATGTAATGTGGAAGTAAAATATGGAACGAAAACGCTTAATCTACCTGCGTACATCGTAAATAACGAGAGTCCAAATCTGTTGGGTCGAAATTGGCTTAAACTCATGCCAGATCTATTCCTATCTGTCAGACGAGTGGATAGCCACAACAGCCTTCCGGTACTACTACAGAAATTCTCGTCTGTATTCGACGAAAACGAGCTGGGGAGGCTGAAGGATTTCCAGGCCACTATTGTTATGGAGCAGGATGCCCCGGCTAAATTTTATATTGGCATTCTCTATCCGCCCAAAAGTCGAGGCTGAGCTCGAACGTCTTCAGACACAAGGAATAATCACTCCTGTCCGACATTCATCGTGGAGTGCCCCTATTGTGCCAGTGCAGAAACCAGATGGTTCCGTTCGTATATGTGGAGATTACAAATTGACAGTGAATCAGGCCGCTACCATGGAACATTATCCCATTCCAAAAATAGAGGATTTATACGCTACACTGTGTCGTGGTGAAAAGTTTTCCAAACTGGACTTGAGTCATGCGTATTCACAAATCGAACTTGACCCAGAGTCAAAGAAATTTACAACAATCAATACGCACATGGGATTGTTTCAGTATAATCGCTTGCCGTTCGGCATCCACTCTGCTCCAGCTATTTTCCAACGCATTATTGACAACTTAATGAAAGATATTCCAGGCGTGTGTGCTTACTTGGATGATATTCTTATTTCCGGATGTTCGGATAAGGAACATTTGAAGACACTCGAGTTGGTGTTAAAGCGTTTACAAGAAAATGGCCTGAAGTTAAAAAGGGAAAAATGTGCATTCCTAGCCGATGATGTACAGTATCTCGGTTTTCGGTTGGATAAGTGTGGACTACATCCAATACGGGAAAAAATCAGACCGATTTTGGAGGCTCCAGCTCCCCGAAACGTGGGTGAGTTACAATCCTTCATTGGTATGATTACTCATTATAGTCGTTTCATTCCAAAAATATCAACTGTCCTGGCACCTTTATACAATTTACTGAGGAAGGAAGTTCGATGGCACTGGGCATTTAAGGAACAATTGGCATTTGACACTATAAAGAAGGAGATAAGCAAATCTAGCTTATTGGTTCATTACGACCCAACTAAACCCATAACTATTCGCTGTGACGCCTCGCCATGGGGTGTCGGTGCTGTATTAAGTCACAGAATGGAGGATTCAACTGAGAAGCCAATTGCATTCGCTTCTCGCAGTCTAGCCCCAGCTGAAAAAACTACGCACAGTTAGACAAGGAAGCTTTAGCTGTAATCTTTGCTGTAAAAAGTTTCACCAGTATATTTGGGGAAGAACCTTCGATATATACACGGACCATAAACCCCTGGTGTCACTCCTCGGAGAGACAAAAGGAATCAATCAGATGGCTTCGCCGCGAATGCAACGCTGGTCACTTCTTCTGTCTGCTTATAATTACAAAATTTCCCACATTCCGGGTAAAGCAAACCAGGTTGCGGATGCTCTCAGTCGAATGCCCCTGAGTGACACCCCGGGAAATTCGTGGAAGCCCACTGAACTAATTCATTTGATGCAGTACCTGAACAAGCAGCCAGTATCCAGTAAAGATATCAGTCGAGGAACAGAGCAGGATTTCCTTTTGTCCAAAGTTAAACGATTTGTTTCTCAGGGCTGGACAACGATCAACTAGCGCCCTATTTCAGTCGCCGTATGGAACTTAGCCTGGAAGAGGGTTGCTTACTCTGGGGTTCAAGGATCATTATTCCGCCACAGTTTCGAAGAAATATCCTCAATGAGTTACACGACGGCCACCCAGGTGTCAGTCGTATGAAAGCCTTAGCTAGAAATTATGTATGGTGGCCGAACCTCGACAAGGATGTAGAACAATTGATTCGTAGCTGTGAAACCTGCCAAACTACTCAAAGGAATGCTCCTCCTGTTCCATTGAGTCCTTGGAGATGGCCGGATAAGCCTTGGGAGCGTGTTCACATAGACTATTTTGGTCCAACAGAGCAAAAAATGTGTTTACTACTTATCGATGCTTATTCGAAGTGGATTGAAGTTTATCCAGTAACAAACGCTACATCAGAAATCACCGTTTCGTGTTTACGGAATTGTTTCAGCAGATTTGGAATTCCTCAAACTATCGTATCTGACAATGGTACCAACTTTACCAGCAAGGAATTTCAGGAGTTTATGACAACCAATGGGATCCGACATGTGAGGACTGCTCCTTATCATCCAGCGTCCAACGGGCTAGCAGAACGTGCGGTACAAACAGTTAAAAATGGACTAAAGAAACAGTTTCCAGCACCGATGAAAACAAAGCTGGAAAAATTCCTTTTCGCATACCGTACGACCCCAACTGAAACTACCGGGAAAAGTCCAGCCGAGCTGATGTTTAACCGGAAGTTACGTACTCGTTTGAACCTACTTTTCCCGAATGCTCGTCTCAGAATTGAAGACAGACAGGAAAAAGCGAAAATATTGTACGATCGGAGATCATATGATCGCGATTTAAATGTGAATGATCCAGTCTACGTAAAATTACCTCATGAAGAAGTTTGGAAACCCGGACAAATCAGGGGGGAAACAGCCAGACCACTGAAATCATCCTACCAGATGGCCGGACCATCACAAGACACAAAGACCACGTGCGTCCTCGCTCCGTGTCCACCACACCAGAAGAATCAACCTCGGACTATGACCCGAACCACGATTCGCCTAGGGAAGAGAACCCGTTACCGGAACAACACCCACATGAAGAGATTTGTCGCCGATCGTGTAGGACGCGCAAACCAGTGGAACGTTTCCAGGCTGGTGAAACCAAGCCAAATTAGAGGGGGAAGGAATGTGGCAGCCGCGCCTGCCGTTGTCCGCACGTCACCTGTCTACCCGTGCACGCGTGTGTCCCGCTCTCTCTCACACTGGCCCCGAACGATCCAATCGTGTTACCCACACAATCGATTGGGTGACTGCTTGTCTTATCTATGCCTCATCGTTAATATGATTCATTCTCTCGTGTTCGATAAAGCTACGCGCTATTGCCGTCACGTGTTCTCATTCTCACTCTGGGCTGACTACGTGTCAGAGCTCGCAGTTTAACGTGTGTTCTAGATCGTAACAATCCTTCAGTGAAATTCGAGCGTTAATGCTGTTTTGGACTTACTCTTAACACATGACAGTATATTCCGTATGACTGCATTCTGGTATCGTGAAACCCCATTGCCAAATTCTGTTTATCACTACACACCCTGATGTTTCTCATTTACAACTCAAGTACATTATTTCTCTTTCTATGGACCCCTTTCTTCTCGCAGTAACACCCACTAGCTGTTCATAGTCATTTGTCATCCTCTTATAATATCCTTTTCCACACAATTTGGAGCTCTCCCCTCCCCCAATTACAGTAGATTGGGCTACTTGTAACATTACTCGGCCACGAATATTTGGCTGCAGCCAGACGAGCCCCGGAATTCTACGGTAGCCGTATGTATGAAAGAAAATTATTTGACCTAATGACTGTTGTTCTCAGTTTTCTGCTGCGGAGATCAGCGTCGGCCCGAGCATAGTTGGGATTAATGTGGCAAAATGCAGGTGGTCTGATAACTATGGGTTAAATTCTGCACCTGCCGCTGGCTATTTTGGGTCCACATCAAGGTCGTTCATTGAATGGGATGACTGAAATTAATACGTCAGTGTTTGTTTACGTACTGTTCATAATGCGTAAGTGACCTGAAAGAATTCATTTGCTTCGAACACATGACTGCTAACCCATTCTTTCCAAGCATTCGCTTTTTCCGATGTTCGATCTGTTACAACGTCTGTTCATTCAAACACTGAAGTCATCTGAAAAATGTATTTCACATATGACAATTCATGCGAAAACCACCTATCTCAATTTACCGCGCACGATACGCGCATCTCCCGGCAAGTTTCATTTCTCTTCCCCTAGCGAACTGAACAGTACACACATCTTTTAGGATAACACAGTAGTAGTTGCTCCATAACTGTGTTGGTAAACATTTGTTTTGTGAGTTGATCGCTGTTCAGTCGATTGACCACTTTCTAGATAGCTAAATCAAGTTGATGGCATGTTGGCTAATTCGGTATGTGAGGTTATCCAGGAGGTGATCACGGAGGGGTACACGATCCATCTTGACTGGTCACAGATAACTTCGGCTTCAGTTACCAGAAAGTTGTATTTATTAGAAAATGACAGTAATAGTGGTAAAGATAACTTGTCATCAGGCATTTTTTTAAGTATGGAACAACGAGAGCGTTGTGAAAAGTGATTTGAAATGTGATAACATTACCAACGTGGCTGGAACTATTTACCGCCAAGTATGAAACTAGGGTTGCTTTTTTTATGTTGGTCATTTACAGGTTAGGTTTAGAGTTTATGAAGACCACAAGTCTGGCCGACCCACAGTACATCGATAAGCGGTAAAGTCATGAGATACGAGATGAACTTATTTTACCAAGAAACTTCGCAAGTTCGTAACTTGATACACCTCAGGGAGAGATAATAACGTTATGCAACAATCGGCATTAAGTGTAAGACGTTGTGGGATTCCAACAAGATGGTATGCCTCCAAGTTGTTGTGATGAACATGACTGACATGCTTTGTCTCCTTCTGTTATGCAATTGTTTTACTATTCCAATATCCTGTACAATTGATACGTACGATTCGACAATATACGTTCTGTGTTATTGTGCCTAATTGTGTTTTGCGATTCTTATACGTTCGATCGTTATTCTATATAGTTCAATTCTAATTACAACAACTTGCGATCACGCTTTCGCATTATTTACGATGATCAATGAAATGGGTCGATTATCCACTAATTCAAATGCTCGAGAAGTGGAAGATTATTTGGAGAGGTTTGACATTTGGTGCCTCACAAAATCTGATTTGGACGAGAAAAAGAAGGTTGCTTTCTTTCTACATTTCATCGGCATGGAAGCTTATGCATCAATCAATTGTTCCTATCCTACTCCACCAACACTTCAAACCGGTGAATTTTGTAGCAGTTGAAAGAGCCAAGTTCAATGTGCTAATTCGGTCAGAATCTCAATCGATTCGTGATTTCGTCCTACAATTGCAAACACAAGCAGCCAAGTGTGAATACGGCATCCAGTTAGAAGATCAGCTACGTGATCGATTGATTGCTGGCATTAACTTGCCAGAGTTACAACAGAAACTTCTCTTGTAAACAAAAAGGGAGATATATTAGTGCATTCAATTATTAGGCGCATTTGATTAAATCCGTATCTAAGAAGGCCCCCCCCCCCTTTTGCGCGCAATTTTCTCTTACCGTTCCCCTGAGTGTTTTTTTTCCCCAAATGTCTCCCTTAGAGCCTCAGGGATCACTTCAGAACGCGCTTCAGGAGCACACTCAGGAACGCCTCAGAGATCCAAACTCAGGGAACGTCGTGCTACTAGGGTCATATCCAGTCAATATGTAAGTAAGTCCAGACATTTGTGTCGTTAAACGACAAATTCTAAATCGAACGTTCAACCGTTGACTGATGACATTTCTACTCTTCCTCTGTCTATTTTGCCCCGAAACACTTCCATGTTTTGGAAAGATTAGTGTCTGCCTCTGGCAATAGCCGCAATTTTACTGTTGACACCGGTAGTTTTGCATCAATAATTTCACCTTCAGATCTGTATTTTATTCTGATACTGTTCTGCAGTCCACACAAGTTAACATTCGTGGTATTACTGGTCATTCATTGCCTCTTGTAGGCTGCTGCACCGTATCGGTGAAGTTGCCCGATGCTAGCCCTATTGATTGTCAATTTTTTAGTTTCAAGCTCAGGTCCCTCTATTCTTGGACTTAAAGTTTTACGACTACT
>LOND01002199.1:0-22018 GCA_014220965.1 Paragonimus kellicotti | reverse complement strand
GCTAACATGCTCACAAAGGTTCCAGATTATTCGTAAAGTGTGTGAACAGTATGAGGATGTAAAACAAGTTACGAAGACTACTGAGGTTGTTCTGTGCAATTATTCTAAAGGCAACAATCCAAGGCCGAAACAAGATAACACATTCAAACCGCGTACTGATTTCCGTGCGCCAAGATCATTCGTTCAGTTTTTGAAGGAAAAGCAATGCGAACGCAGCTGTACAACAATTTGGGAACTGTGCATCTTATGGACGCAATCATTCTTGGTATTCTTGTCCACAAAGACAGGCAAAGTGCTTCGGGTGCGGCAAGTGGTGGCAGGAATATCCGACATCATTTCGGCTGCAATCATGGATGAACTATCATTTTTGAAAACTGTGAGTTCTCTACCAGATTGTCCAAATGAACTATTGATGTATCTTGCTTATTAGCTGAGATATTCCACTTCTAATACGTACTGAAAACTTTTTTCAGGAAGTGGAATTTGCACAAGTTCAATGGAATTTCTGACATCATCTCAAGGCTGAATAATGAGCTGTTGAAGATATTGACGAAGAACGGGATATTCATTGGAACACTTGTAACTGCCCGCTATATAATTTTTTCGCTATAAAAATTGTTTGATCACGTTGACATTAGACAACTTATACTGGACTGTTCTAAGGCCACAGGGGAATGCGAATACCGAAGGTAAAGCTTGAAGCTTCGGGGGACCCAGTCTTTCTTAAGAGACGAATCATTCCATTTGGTTTACGAGAACCTGTGCGCAAAGAATTGCAATCCATGTGTGATAAAGGAGTAATAACGCCTGTTGACTCGTCAAACTGGGCGACTCCAATAGTGACACCATTAAAAGCTGATGGGATTACACCGAGAATTTGTGGTGACTACAGGTTAACGTTGAATACACGCCTACTACAACGTACCTGCACAACAGAAGAACCCGAGGATGTACTGTATCGTTTGTCAGGTTCTAAGGTCTTTTCAAAAATCGATTTAAAGGATGCTTATCTACAAATACCACTTGATGAAGTATCAAGCAAGTTGACTGTGATTACTACACCATTCGGACTGTATCGATACAATTTTCTACCTTTTGGTTTGAACGTTTCGCCAGCTGTATTCCAGGATGTCATGAATACAATTACTAAAGACTTAGATGGTATCGAAACCTATCAAGATGATGTTATTGTTCATGCTCCTGATAAGTCTACCCATGATTATCGCCTCCTTTCTCTGTTGAAACGATTTTCTGACTTCAACGTGGCCATTAACCCGAAGAAGTGTAATTTTTCAGTTTTTTTTCTCATGCCTTGGTTACGTTGTTGATAGCAATGGTTTCAAGCCAGATTTACAACGCTTAGCCCCATTAGTGAATGCACCGTCACCAACTAACCTTCATGAACTCCGTTCTGTTCTGGGTGCACTCCAATACTACTCACGTTTTATTCCGAATTTTGCTCAATGTGCTACTTCTTTGTTCGATATGTTATCCATCAACAATTTTTCTTGGTCCACCAACCACGAAAAACGCTTCGTACTTTGCTTCATCATCTTCAAACTACTGCTGTTTTAAAACCGTTTTCTGCCAAAGATCATTCAACTGTAATTACCGATGCTTCTCCCACTGGAATAGGTGCGGTTCTTGAACAGTGTGTAGACCTGTTATATTCATTTCACGTCGTCTGTTTAAATGTAGCATGAGTTTATCTCTTTAGTCACTTTAAAACATTGGCACACGTTTACTCACCCTTCAATTCTGCATTTCAGGTAAGGCTGAATAATGCCCGATGTAGTAGATGGTCAGATATTCTACTTATTGCTTTCGGTTTTTAAAATACATTCGTGATTTTTCCTTGGTTTAGCAAATGAAGCACTTTCATTATGTTACAATTGAAGCCTCAGTTTTGCTTAGTGGTATCATAATTCAAGCCATTTGTTTATGTATTCCTATTCATATTTAGGATAATTTTGTTATTGTGTCCACTGACGCTCTTTTTACAATAGTCAACTCGTTACCCTATGGATAACCTCGGGTGATATGCAATAAACGTCAACAGTGAGGATCACTGAGTGTAAATCTGCCTTCCACCATCAGCTAGGTATGTGTAATTAAGTCAGTGTGCTTGTGTGGAAGACCAGTTTTCCCGACGGGTAACAAACGTGCATTTGTATAAAATGCTTTTCTTTGTTATCTA
Organism: Paragonimus kellicotti; assembly: GCA_014220965.1. Classification (NCBI taxonomy): domain Eukaryota; kingdom Metazoa; phylum Platyhelminthes; class Trematoda; order Plagiorchiida; family Troglotrematidae; genus Paragonimus; species Paragonimus kellicotti. The sequence continues at coordinate 19,821 of LOND01002199.1, read as the reverse complement.
AATTTATTCGAGCGACGTTCGGTGATCCGATTGAAGAGGTATGCTATTTTGAGCAATGGAGACGGACGAATAGAAACACTACTGCATGATATCAGGGGAAACGTTAAATTTGGGCGCGTGGGGGCGATTTTTAATCAGGGAGAATTTTTTATTCTTCAACCTTTCCCTAAGGATGTCCCACAGCAACAAGTTTTCTGCCACATTTCTATCCACCGTTGGCTGGAAAACTCCTTAATACCCCTGGATGATCGCAAGTAAAAAGCGGTCAGTGTAATAGTATTCACTGTATATATTTGTTATTTTGCGCAAAATTTTATTGTCGTGTGATATCGTTTGAGAGGCTTTATCAGCGATTCAGCGATTGATACACGGGTTCGAGGCAGGGGCCCAAAGTACCCGGATCCAGTCGGTTTTTCTTGCTCAGTGTCAAGCGGGCTTCTGTTGATCTGAAATGCAATCATTGAAAACAGGGTGTAGCACCGCTCTTGGGGATTACAGTAAATACCAAGAACAGAGTAAGATTACTTGCATAATGGGTTTTTGGTAAATGAGAATCAAGCAATGCTTTAAAGCGATCTCTAGAAGTGCTGCTAACGACCTCAGACGGAAGACTGTTCCAAAGGTTAATAACCCTGTAAGAAAAGAACTGCTGCCTAAGGAAGGTCCGAGGACGAAGCTTGAAAAGCTTCCTGTTATGTCCTCGCCGGCCGTCATCATTCGCTATCATGAAGAACTGTTCAACGAGACCTACTCTAAAGAAGTGTGTGAGAATTAAATCACCGCGGAGTCGTCGATATTCAAGTGGATATAGATCAAGAATTTCAAGTCGAGACTCGTACGCGACATTTCTCAAGCCCGTGACTAGTTTGGTAGCCGCGCGCTGGACACGCTCAACAGCTAATATGTCTTTCTTCACAAGACCTGATTACCATACCCGAGGAGCTGTCTTATATAACCCCTAAAGCGTTTGGAACGCCTTCTTGTCTGAATGGGGGAAAGTGCGCTTAATCATTCTGAGAGTGGCAAATCCCTTTTTTTGTTGCCATCTGGTGTTGATATGCAAAGGATAATTTAGACGGTAACCAAATGCACAGATCTCTCTTCACACTGATTTTCATGATATCTGCTGTGCCGAATGCACCATGAATCACGAAGGCATTGCCAGAGTCTCCACCGAGTGACATGTGTGCGCATTTATTGTCATTTAGTGGGAAGACTCCAATCGTCCGACCTAGCGCTTAATCGCGTCAAGATCAATCAGTGCCATTCCAAATTTTTAGGTCATCGGCATATAGGAGGGTGTTGCTGGAAATATTATCCGGAAGGTCATTGATGTAGATCAGGAATAACAGAGGACCTAACACTGACCCTTGAGGAACTCCCACAGAAATGAAAGAGGGAGACGAAGATCTGATCCGGTTTTAACTCTGAAATTTCTACTATCGAGAAAGTAGGCCACACTGCTGAAAATATCCAGCTAAGAACCTCTCCTCAATCTATCCAATCGCTTCAGTTTATGTCAGGAGACCGTGGGGGACACGGTCAAAGGTTTTGGAAAAGTCGAATAACGTAGCATCCGATATGTGGTCATAGCCTTTGACGTCTGTCAGGTTATCCATAAGGTCACATATTGCGGTGTTGTTGGATCAGAAGGAAGCCATGTTTGGTAGAGAAGCAAGGGCTATTTCAGAAGAAATGCTTGAAGATGTCGCCTTTTAACAGACGCTCCATTATCTTGCATGGGATGCTGATGAGACTGATCGAACGATAACTAGCGGGGGAGAGACGATCGCCTGCCTTAAAAATGGGTGTGACAATGCCCTCTTCTGTCTTCCGAAAGTGCGGTCCGAAGTGCGTTGAAAACTGAAGACAAGTGAGCGGGTATTCGCGTCAAACGCAAGGGCCGCTGTCCTTTGCCCGGTCTACGAGGAGAGGATCCGTCGGTCCATTGCACTATTAAGGTGCGACTCTTTATAGCGATCCGGGAACTGTCAGCACAGAGAATCAGTCCTGTTAGGAATGGCGTATTGGAAATTCTCCCCAGGAAAATCCGGATGCCTAGCTGGCGGAACCACATTGTAAACTGCTGAATAGTATTATCTGAGCATCTCAGCAACCACCTGGGGGTTGAAGGGGGTTTCCCCGTCTGAAAGCCGCAGAGAAAGTGCTGAGGGTTTAGTTGTTCTTTGGCAACGCATATACTTGAAAAAGAAAATTATTCTCACACAGGATACCAGTAGGATTTTTGACTGCACCTGTTGGGTGTGCTGACGGACGTCTCGCTTGCACCTGTTTCGGTACAGAGCGAAAGGCTTCTAGATCCTCCGGTTTGTCTGTCAGCTTCTGCTTTGGGAATAGAGGGGATCGTAAGTCAAGAAGGCGATGTATGTTCTGCGGAAGCGGTGATGGAGAGGAGGACTTCCATAGTTTGCGAGGAACAAATGCCTCATCGGCTTCGTGAACGGCTGCTTTAAAATAGAGGCAGTTTGAAATTACTGCATCAGAGACGAGTTTGAGTGTATTTAACAATGCTCTTAGAGCGTCAGTCTGCTTTCGGGAAGTTTTTTGGACGACGTCTTTGTTACGACATTTTGTTACCAGTAACAGGTATAATCAAAAATTAGTAACATATGGTCACTATGCCTCAGCGATGGTTTGATGACGATTCTATCTACCAGGTGAGCTTCATTTGTGATGACCAGATCAAGCAAGAAGGATGTCTGTTTCGGACGGTGCCGTGTAGGTAGTTGGACATGCTGTGTCCAGGCTTTCTCATGGATCAACAATGTCAGGGATTTTCAAAATCCACAGGCAGTCCCATGAGAAGTCAGCTGTAATCCGTTGAGTTTGAGTGCGTTGAAGTCACCCGTACTGAGAAGATTGGAGAAACGCCGTGTAGACGAGGGATGGTCTAGGGCGGCAAGAATGATTTCCTCGTTGGATGTGCTGCAAGACGGTGAAAGTTACATAACACCGACAAGGGAACGTTTCGCGACTACGAAGCTGGAGTTTGAACCAGAGTGTGTCGCATTTCTCTAGAGGGATAAGTACCCCTATAAAAGTTGCCACCGCGAGCTCCTGGCTTAGAAAGACAGCACAGCATCCCATACGTCCACGGCAGGAATCTGTTTGGTACAATGAGTGCCCAGGAATATGCAGTTCGTTATCGCTGATATCTGCGGGGAATCAGGTCTGTGTTAAAACAAGAATATGAGGGCAAGTGTCGTGGACCAACTATCCGACTTCTACTGGTTTATTTCAAAAGGCTCAAATAGTTAGTGTACACGCACTTTAGGGCTACCTTCTCATTCTGGCTGGGTGCAAAAGAAGACAGAAGAGCACGAGGGAGAGCTTGAGAAAGCAATTCTAGTAGCCAGGGGGAGTGCGCAAACGGTGATAGAGTTTCGTGAGCCTTCTCGGAGGGTAGCGGCCGTTTCATCACAGCCTGAGCGTCACTGTGGAACACTTCGTCCACTGCTGCTCACCTAAAGTCGATGGCCTGCGGACCGACGTCGCTTACTGGGGGGTGGTTTGCAATTTTGCACCGTCAACAATTTGGGTGGGATGTTAAGTTAGAAGAGAACTCACGACGAAATTACCGTGATCCAGCCGAGGAAAATGCGGCCAAGTGTGGGTCTTTCTGGATGCAGCAGATGACCAAAGTAGACATGAAGTTATAAAGCTCAGGACTGAAATAACTTTTAACGGGACTTTTTGGCTATGCTTTGTTTGAGGCTTTAGAACAAGAGTGTTGTCTGTAGCGTCTTTGGGAACCACTGGTTGAGACTCGTGCAGCTCCAAAGACGATTGGCCATCCAAGGGGATGGGGGCAGCCGCCTCTGATGTGGGTGTGGGCACGTGGGTTTATCCATTCGGAGACACTGTTCTCCCCTTGAGAATGGAAATAAGGACTTTTACGTTAGCTTCAAGTTTGGGACCAGCCTTGATAGGTGAATTTGTTCTGTCAGGCTGGGAACGCTCCCGCCGCTCCTACAATGAGCGATCCAGTGAGGCTCCCCTTAGATTGACATGACTTTTTTAAACTGAACTGTTTGGTTCAGTACTTCCCCCGTGCTAATCTCTGCGGGTAATTTCACAAGAAGTCTTCTTGGTAACTTTGAGTGGAGTCTGCTAGCAGAAACCAAGTTGGTTAACTCTGGAGAGAATGAGGTGTTCAACGCCGCTCTGGCTTGTTCATCTAAAGAGGAGGTGGTCGGACATCGTCTCCACAAAACAAGCCTTCTCTCTCGGAGTGTCCTGTCCCTCAAGTTTGCAGCGGCTTTTTCAATTTGAGCTGTGGACAAAGCTATTGCCCTATGAGCAACAGCCACATCTGGAAGGGCAAGCGCAGTGTACTCGTTTAGTGAGCTCAATTCTGACTTCATATCAGATAAAGCCGTCTGGGTTTCAACCAGAGCTTTTTCAACCGTGGCCATGTGCAGTGCATTGACATTTTTAGACGTCTTGCAACTACATTTAAAGTGTCTTGCTTTCTGCTCACTGGGGGTGGCGAGCAGCGGGACGGATACAGCCCCGGACGAAATGCAGCCTTCACGAAAAAGGCAGCTCATGCAGATAAATGGCTTTTTTGAAGAAGTGAGCAGAGTGTACTGGTCCTCCTTGAGGTCTGTATACTTGCAGTGGAACGATTGTAATCACGTGTGGCACTGCATGCCGTTCTGAACAGCCATGTGGCAGCCGAATATGCCACAAGCACCACACCTCCGATCCAACAATGCTGTTGGATCTCGTGCGTATCACTGTGTTTAGTTTGTGAACAAAAGCGACAAGTGTTAGTGTTGTAAAAGGCGATAGACAACAGGGACAGAACGCGAAGCGAGGAACTAGTGAAACTGAACAGATATCTACTCAGATGATAATCGACAAAATGGGTGCGTTAAACGGCGACGAAAATTGTGTGAATTTTGGTGCTCGAAGCACCAACTATACAACATTAAAAAGGTACAGATACTATGTAACGAGTAACAAATGACAGTGACTGTATTGATAGACACGTTACATTATTTGCCACCACATCATCATCGTTTGTTTATCTATTCGAAATTTTCATTCACTACTAAGACTCCTTTAGTCAAGCTACTTCAGATTTCGCTCCTTTTTTCTGAATCACAATATACCTAATAGGGTTCATTAGGCATGAAGTGCGTTTAAACGGGGACCTCGTGTTTTGCTCAGGACCGTTATAAGGAAGCTACTGCCTTACTCGTTGCCCTCTTTTCAAAGCGCGGGAAGAGGCTCCATAATATTGCGAAGTGGAAGCAAGATTAAAAAAAGTGCTTCCCATGCAAGGTTAAACATCACATGACTGAATCGCATATATTGGGGGGAACTGAAATATCTTATCTGAAGAAACCTTAATGGCAAATAAAAATGCAGGGTAGGTGAATCAACGATGTAATGGCAAATAACCTTGTTAATGCAATTAACGAAAAATCCCGCTCAGTATAGGGTGAAATTATGGTCACAACGACTCTGAATTGTGACTGGTCACACGTAGCCACCCAACCATGACTGCTGCTCGATGTCGTCGAAGTGACGGAGCACGTTGTTCAAGTCTCACCACAAAAGGCCCGATGTTTCAGGATGGAGGAAACTGATCTATATGTGCGTTGTTATCGACTGGATGGATATACTGAGTAATATGACGTAGTTGTGACTATCGCAGAACAACGCATCTCTTTCGGAGCCCCTAAATCTGTCGGTACGGACAGCTCGTGACCGACACGTCTATCGAGTAGCTTCCGTGAAACACGTTTCAGTACGCTACACACGACTCTCATCGGCTGTATCACGTATGGCACCCAAAAATTCATCCGTAACACAGACAGTTAGAAGTTATTAATTCGAACACGATTTCTTGCCGGAAATGCTTTGGAAGAAGCGGTCGGCAAGACTGATTCACTCAAGCTGCGTCCATCTGGTTCGGCTGCCTTACTCGGTAACAAACCTCATACTACACATAATGTACTCTCACAGGTTTAGCTCACAATACGAAAGTAAATCTGAACAAGTTGCGCGTTGCTGTGGTTAGCTCCACCACTATTACGAAAAGGATGACTGCCGAGAAAACTCGATTAGTGGCCAAAAAGACATCGTCCTTGCCTAATTACAAGAACTTTGCCGGAACTTACCGGATTCAACGTTCCAGTCTTCAGTGTTGAGCAGTAACAGCGGTAATCAGATGGTATACTATAAGATTGATTATTCCTCAGGACATCAAATTCCTCAGTATTGTGACCCTAGTTATGAATATGACAAAATTATCTTTAACGCAAACAGTCGTTGGAAAAACTGTCTTCTCCGGTACCCACAAAACTTTGACATTCAAACCAACACATTTGGAAGCCCTCTTAACAGGTACTATTTTCCATAAAACCTACATACATTGCGCAACTGAATCACGACGGAATATGAAACTACTTCCGACAGTGTGCCGAATGAATACTGCCAAGAGTAGTAGCGTTGCGCACGAGACAAACGCCTTACTAAACCTGTAGGCACACAACGGAGTGAGAACTCCGGTCTGGTATGTTTATGGTTAAATGAAAACATTCTTGCTGGTCCGCGGAACAAAGTGGACTGTGGATTTTGATGAACAGAATGCTAACAACAGGATGCACGCTGAAGCACTATATTATGCACATATTTCATAAGAAATTCCTCTTAATATATATCACTTCCTATTAATAAACGCATTTTTTTCCTTCGACGGCATTTCGAGAAAAGCCTCAGTCAAACGGCTGGTCGAGTTTTGAGGCTGCGATAAAATGGAAGAATGCAAAATGGATCAAAGTGCAAAGCAAAAAATATTCCAGGGAAATGCTGGTGAAAACGAAAGTATTCATCATGCACTGTATTGCGTGGTTACTGACCGGTGTAAACTCTTCGTGTTACCCACTTAAAAATGCAATGAAAAGTACAATCTTTGAAGACACAACACTTTATCCGAAGCAATAAAACCTGATCGGCCGCCTGAATAAAAAAGCGAGAATACTTTAGTTCGGCCGTGCACTAGCTCAACGTCTCTCTGATATAGGCAACAAATACCAGACACAAAGCAAAAATATGGATAGTTGAAAGATACCGAACGTATATAGTGCGACAACCTATAATACATAACCATCAGCGCTGAAAGTGTTAAAGATGTTCAGGATCCGACCGTTGGGCGGGCGAGCAAGCCGGAAGTGTGTATGGCGCCATTGGCGCGCATAGGCCGACAAGCATGCAAACAAACAAACGCGATCGCATGCAACAAGCAGACGGCAGACAAAGATCCTTACGATCCTATGTACAATGTGAACTATGATTTTGGGAAGAATTTTACACATCGTACAGCAGGCAGACCGGGGCTATCTTCAGGTAACTACAATACCAGTGTAAAAAGGGCTTGCGCAAATAGGGAATGTATACATTCACAACAGGTTATAACCTGATTGATCGTAGTATTCATTACATTAACAGGCAAAGGCCTGTAACACAACCAGTGTCCACGGAGGTATCAATCGAGAATGGCGCGTATCGTCCGAGGTCAGGTTAACTTTGTCACGGGACACGAAAGAGCGCGCGCGTCACACGGGCATTAATTGACGTAATTCACTCAGCCGAAGAAAAGACAGACCATACTAAAGTAAGGTCAACATTCGGGTAAGTCCTCTGTAGTGGACCTGAAAACTATATAAAGGTTAAGTACGAACCGAAAACTAAAATTCGATGAAAATGTAGGGAAGCGACTCAGTTCGTGAAGGTGCGTTGGTTTGGAGTTCCAACAAACCGAATGAGGGTAGGTGATGAAAAAGTCTTTGGATTATCGTACATGATCCTAAGTGATCCTTAGTGAATACATAGAACGCTGTGTGTGCTCAAATAAGCCATGTATACCAACGAGTAGTGCTAAAACCTCCGGAACACACGATTACAGGACTGCGTGCAGAGATCCGAACAAACGCTGTATCCGACATAACACCATCCCTGCCACTAAATGCACCATGTACACCAATTAGGAACGCAGAAAACCGCGAAAATGACACCCCGGCCTAAGTATGCGCGTGAACAAGAAAGACCAGATCAATCAGAGGCGTGCGTATTACAAATGACAGAATCGAATTGCAATCCGTGACGATCACGAAAAAGCCAAGAAAGACCAAACATAGCGCGACGCAATGTGATGTAATGATGTTGAAACATGGGAAAAAATATACTGCAAACAGACGAGAACAAGATACAGATTAGTGTCAACAATGCAAACATAAGAACATAAACTGAATAAGTGAACTTGGTTGAATTGCCCCTGTGCAACTAGTGCAAACATTGGTAATCGACTAATGAAATCGTAGTATCACTTAAAACAAAATTACTTATACTTACCTGCTCACGTTGGCTTCAAAGTACTGTTGGCATCGCGTGCGGTACAGTCCTTGATCGAAGAACGGCGTGAAGACGCAATCCCAGTGATACCACTGGGGGCAGAATTGACATTTGATCCAGTTGTCAACACCTTGATTCGGCGCCAGTGACTCACTCTGTTCGCGTTCACCGCAAATATACGAGCTGGACTGTCGTCGTTAATACAGCTACCGCCACCAAACTCGGTCAGTGTTGCGGTTTGTTTATTGTCGTTGGTAGTTCTGTAAGAGTTCTCCGACGTTTCGGTGCACGAAGGCATTGAAGCGGTCAAATGGTTTCGAAGTCCACTGAGGATTACGCCACGGGTGTCGGGGTAAAAGCTGTTGGTTCCGGTGAGTTTGACTCACAGCTTGGTCGCTTGGTGGACTCTCCGGGCGATTCAAGGTGGCCACTGAATTATTGTGCGGTTTCCCAAGTTCTGCTGAAATGAAATAAGGTTGCAATTGACTGCAGCCCCAATTATGAAGAAACTCGCGAAATTCCCCTAGCACCTGGTCGAACGTTGTGTCGTCCAGTTGTCTCCTGGCCATCATTCCCAGCACTGTGAATGCCGCCACACCGGATGATCGGACGTACGTTTTCCTACGCGCGTCATAGTTTACAGCGGGAGCTTACAAAATCCCACTGAACTTGTATGACCGCACTGTCATTCATCAACATTGTCCTGGTCTCCTACCGGTCCAACGAAGGTCACGAATTGCCGAAGAAACAAGGCAATAGCTACCGTCGTTTTATTTGCCAGCCAACCGAAGCAAACCGGTAAACCTACTCCGCTAGCATCTACAACCACCAAAACGAACAGGCTGTAGCGTTCCTTACAGACTCTTATATGTCGCATCGGTCCCGATAATATCAAGGCGACATCGATATAATTTTACTTGTTTATTACTCACGAGCACAACGTGCATTAGACGATTTCCATTGTCTAAGTGAAAGTGGCACTTACCGTTTATCTTCACTTGTGTATGCAACCAACCGAGGTCGCCAACCGTGCTTCCTTACGGACAACTGAGCGGGGAGATTACACACATTCGTCCTTGGCTTCTTGTTGAAAAGCTGCCGGATGTATTGTGTAATGTTGAAGGCTTCATTGAGTACACACGGTCGAATTTCCTTGATTTCTTCACCAGTGAGACGACTCCCCGATGCGTCGTATTCGGCGGTAGTGATTTCATAGGGGTGGTTATGTACCAGGGCGAATTTTGTGAAACGAAATCCTCCGTTAATTTTGCGTCCGACGTTGAAGTATGAAGAGCATCCCGTTTGACCGCGTGCTATCTTTCGAACGCCGGAGATGAGAACGAAAAGTATGCCTTGCGAACGCATGCTCAAATGCGTCCCCTGTGATCACCGAGCGCATGTTCACTTGATGGAATGCAGTGTGAAGAGCCGGATCAAACTTCGAAATGTTGAAGCCCTGTCCCAACTTCATCTAAATTTTGGAACTGCCGTAGGGACACGATACTACCAAAATGTTTTTGGAAGAATATAGATAAATCAACAGTATTCACGCTCATACTTTCGGTTCAGGCGAAGGCGTCCTTCCGACGTATACTGCACATTTGTTGCGAGTGCACACTAGTGACGACCAATGGAGTGGGGACACATACTGGTCCATAGGATACACAGGGTTGACGAGATGGGTTGGAGAGGAAACCATGTCATAACCCTGCTAGCACACATTAGGGACCAGTAATGTATGAAATACGTTTGGCATATGAATGTTGTGAGATTTAGGGATGAATTACGTAAATATTGGAATGAAATCCGTCTGCGTTTTTTAACCAATGGGATATCAACATGAATGGACCTCAGCAAAATGTTTCGAAAAAGATTTCGCCGTCATAATCGTGAACATAAGTGTACACATGAACGCTTTTCTGTTTAGCTAAACTGCAATGTACGACACGTTCAACTACGTCATGTTCGAATATGGTCTGGTATCTCTTGGGAGGTTTCCCTTTTCCGCTCCCGTTTGGTTGCCTTATTTGGAGATGTCTGACCACCAGCAGTCGGGACAAAACGTGAGTTCATATTAACGAATGCATTTTACTCTCAGTGGGGTTTGGAACCACTAGTCAGTCGTTCCACCATTTATCGTCGCGTTCGCCGTGCTATGGAACATTTCCATGCCAGCATTTCCACCGCTGGACAGGAGTTTGCTGAGTGCCATGCACCCACTTTGATAGAAGGTGTTTGTAAATGCTTCCTTTATATAACCGTCAATGTTAGATGTTCCGGGGCAGGAAGATCAGTCTGAATTGTTGCAATGAAACCCCTGATGGTGAGGATGCCGAGTCTGTGTTGTCAAACAACCTTATCGACCGGCTTCGAGATTGGGTTGTTTCAAGTAATACTCCCAGAGTTCACGTCAGTCGGCTGCTACAAATTCTGGGAGAACGACTACCTGAACTGCCGTCGGATGCAAGAACACTCATGGAAACTCCGCGGACGTCGTTGATACGTGATGTGTGTCTGTGTGAATGTGAAACTTTCCATTTGGTTAATGCAGTTACAAGAGCTAGCATATCGTCAGATGCGGGACGTCCTCGCTACTGCAGTACACCTGAAGATTGATGGTTTGTCACTGACTAACTCGAGAAAGCAGAATTTGTGGACTATCTCATGCCGTCTGTGCGAACCAATTGCGTCTCCGTCTTTCATTATTGGTACCTATGGTGGAAGCAGTAAACCGAAGGACGTTAACTGCTAACGTCTTGATATTTTTGATGGGCTGCGCGGTGTGTTATCAACGGTTACATTACTTGTGGGGGCCAACGTGGGCGTTGGACCGAAAGTTAATATCTGTGACACACCTGCCCGTGCGTTCCTTAAACGAATACGCAGCCATGGTGCTTATTATCGGTATGGTAAACATAACCACAAAGGACTGCACCTTGTAGGGTCGAGCGAACCGAAGACGATCGGTTGAGAATAACGCAACGAGTAAACAAGGAGTATATTGTCGACCCGCGAGGTCAACGTGAGAGCGAACGATGAACAAGACGAAGCGGTAGAAGAGCGGAGCGACAAGCGAGCACGCAGCGGGGTCGTACGTTCGAGTGCGCGGGGTACTTGTCGGTATCCATACTCGTTCAAACAAATGTTTAAGCACACAAAAGTTGGAAACCAAAAGAGTACAAATAACAATCGTAACTCTAACATAGTAATAAAACAACTGGGGTCGCTACAGAGCTCCCCCCTAGAAGGCAACCAGTGTTGACTTCGACAATATAAGGGGTTTTCAGCTAGCTGGAACCGTTGACACGAGCACGAATGGTTCAATTTACTCCTGTCACACAGCTCGCGTCTACGGCCGGTCGAAGGAAGGAAATAATTGGAAGTGAGGAGGATCAGGGTTCGGGGTTAATATCATAAGGTAGGCAGGATTGGGGACAACGCCAGTATAAATCGACCTGTAAGGATCTACCGTGTTTCGCGTCCGTCGTAGACGGTCCTCGCAGAATTTTGAATTTTCTAGGTTTCTCTCGTGGTGCGCAGTCTCAGCGTCCAAGACAGATGATGAAGTGTTTACTTCTCAGTATCTAGAATAGTGTTCATTAATGTAAAACGATAACCTCACCGGGTTTCTGCCTCCATTGTGTCCAAAAGAGTAAAGTTTTTTTTTTGTTTTAGAAAAAACGTCTTGTTGACAGAGTCCGTTGCAGTAGTCATCTAAAGATAACTCGGAAGATGCAACAACAAAACTAGATGCGCGGCGACAGTCCCCCCCCCCCCCCCCCGGGTTTACCCCCGTAGTTAGTAAAAATCGGCACTGCGAACATCCGCAACTCCGACCACGTATGTTCTAGGACATTGCTCCGTCGAGTAGGCTCGGTCGTGGCCGAAATCGGACCTGTACAAATGTTAGGCAATGTTCTAGCTGCCGAGGATGATGTTGGTCACGAATCAATTTCTACATCAGGTACTTCTATAAACGCTGGCTTCAGTCTATCGATAGAGATAACCTCGCGTTTACCCTTGCGCTCCAACACGAAAGTCTTATCATAGCGCGTGATTACGCGGAATGGACCTGTATACGGCGGGTGTAAAGGTCGTCGAGGAGTAACCGCACGCACCAAAACGTGAGAACAAGTTGACAGACTAGGATCTACGTACGTTGGCGTCCTCTGTTCCCTTGGTGGGGTTGGTCGGAGTCGTCTCATGTGTTGGGCCAACCGCTCACCGTAATCCGCGAAGTTGATGGGTCCCGTTGCGCGTGGGACAACCATCTCTCCGGGTAAACGTAAGGAGCACCCATAGACCAACTGGGCGGGGGTGGTATGCAGGTCGGCCTTCAGCGTGTTTCGGATACCTAACAAGACTAATGGCAGAACCTCGTGCCACGAAGGGTTGTTGCTAGCGGATAGAGAACTTTTCAATTGTCGATGGAAACGTTCAACTAACCCGTTGGCTGCCGGGTGGTAAGCTGTTGTGCGAATTCGACTACAACCTAGTGTGTTGAGAAGTGACGTGAAGGCTAAGTCAAAATGTGACCCGCGATCGGTGGTCACTACAGCGGGGCAACCAAACTGGGCAACCCAACGTTCCAAGAATGCCCGTGCGACGGTTTCCGACGAGCAATTCGGAATTGGTATAGCTTCTGGCCAACGTGTAAATCTGTCTACACATGTCAAGATATACGTACACCCATTCGAGGGTGGCAAAGGTCCGACCAGGTCAACATGTACATGGTAGAAACGCTCATCGGGAGCTGCAAAACTCCCCACTGGGGCACGCGTGTGACGATGAATTTTAGACCGTTGGCAGTGTATGCACGCTTTGGCCCATGTGCGGACGTCGCGATTGACGTTGCGCCAGACAAAGCGCTCGGTGACCATTTTGACTGTTGAACGTATGCCTGGGTGAGACATGTGCAACGTGTCAAAAATTCGGCGGCGAAAAGCCAGTGGAATAACCGGACGAGGGATGCTTTGTGAAGTGTCACAAATAATCATCCTTTCTGATGAGTTCATGGGAACGCTCTCTAGCTTAAGGGAACTGGACCGACGAAGTTGTTCTATTTCCGGATCGTTGTTCTGTGCAGCTGCGATCGCTGTCAGATCGACTGAGCTGTCTGCCGTGCTCATTGTAGCATTGATGCGCGAGAGAGCATCGGCGACTGGGTTCGCAATACCTGAAATGTGACGGATATCGGTCGTGAACTGAGCGATATAATCCAAGTGTCGGGTCTCCCTGGGGGAGTACCTGTCGGTTGTCGAGCGTAAGGCATACGTTCAAACGAAATGTTTAAGCACATACAAAAGTTGGAAACCAAAAGAGTACAAATAGCAATCGTAACTCTAACATAGTAATAAACAAATAGGGTCTCTACAACTTCAGCTGCAAAGTGACGTTTATCTATGGGATGCTGCTTCCCTAGTAGCACACTGGAACACTCAGCCGTTCCCTGAGTGATCTTTGAGTGTTCCTTTTGGATCACTCACCGAAATGAGATAAATATGTAACTTTCGCCAGCAATATTGATAATAAAAATAACAAAAACTGTTTTCTTTTTCGAAAACCTATTTTAACACCAAAGTCGCTGGTGTCGAATTTGTTTAATTGAACCACGTTGCATAAATTTGCGGGGCGCCAAGCGAATAATTTCAGCCATCTTGTTTGCTTTGTTATGTATGAAATAAGCGGTAAGGCGTTAAATAAGCCACGAGGTTGTTCGCGTGCTCACGTATACCGTTTGACTTATCATTTGATTGGGCATGAGTTATTGATGTACCTTGCTTATTAGCTGAGATATTCCACTTCTAATACGTACTAAAAACTTTTTTTCAGGAAGTGGAATTTGCACAAGTTCAATGGAATTTCCGACATCATTTCAAGGCTGTTGAATATATTGGCGAAGAACGGGATATTCATTTCAATACGTTGGAACACTTGCAACTGTCCGCTATATACTTTTTTGCTATAAAGTTGCTTGATCACAATGGTTTTTTATAATTGCTGGATTTATGAATTTCGTTACTCAGTTGTTGAAGGCAGACAATAGCTTTTATCGTGGTTGGGTATATTAGGCATTCAAATGTAGGTGGCATTTGATTAAATCGTATTATAAGGCTGCGCGCAAATTTTTTCTGACCGTTCCCTGAGTGTTCCCAAAATGTCTCCTTAGAGCACTCAGGGATCACTCAGGGAACGGTCAGGAGAACACTCAGGGAACGGTCGTACTAATAGGTATCTACTAGATTATATGCATTTTGTGTGCTTGAGCATGGTCCGTCGGTCGACCAGTAACTGGACCCTTGAGTCCGCATCACTGAACGCTCACATCAGCTCTCAAGCGGTCAAGTGAATCAATACCAGAGTGTGGTAGTTTTAAACAAGCTGGATCCGTGGTTCTTCCTGCTAATATCGTGGACTACTCGACTTCAAGCAGTGGAAGGCAACCGAATGTAGAAGGTTCTTGCTTCATCTAGGCTCTGTTCGTTCTGAGAGGTATTCTGGACGATGCGAAGTATAAAACTTTTAGATTTTTCTGTAGCCATTTATATTTTTTGTCATCCCTCTTTCCACCGTGCTTATCATGACCTATCTAGGTAGCTGATCAGTGATCATATGTGATTTTTCACATCGGTATGGTCGAAGTGAGATTGTGTAAAATGTGCATTCGCTAGCTCATCTTGCGGACGATGTTTTAAACCACGGTACTCTCGACCAGTTTTCCGCATTCCCATTTGAATTCGTTCATGTACAAACTGAAGTCTATGATTCACGGTCCGACTAAACCTGCCGGCCAAATTTATAGGAGGTGGTCTGAACGCATATCCTGTAGTGGACAAGTGGATATGCTCTAGACCCTCGTTCATCAAAAATTTGAAGCAAATTTAAAAGCAATCGAAACGTGGTCCCAACAGGCATCGAACTAGAGAACGCAGTGGGGTTTGGAAACAAACCGTATATTTCCAGCAATGTTTGGAAATATGATAAGTAGTTAGCTCTAGCCTAGTCTGGGACCAACGGCAGCAACCAAGAGAAGAAAGAAAAGAAGCACGAGATGGGCTACAGCCCACTCGGCGGCACTCAAAAGCGCGCCAAGCGAAAAGTGCGTGGAACCTTCGAGTGCGTTAAACAACGCTCGGAAAGGTTCCGGGTTAAACGATTTTGAAGAATGGAATAGTAGATGAGTCGTTAGGTAAAGTGCAGGCATTCGCTGTGTGCAATCAGTTGCACGACTGAAGAAAGTGGCACTGAGTTCATATCAGGCCTCCTATAGCAGGCGTACACAGAATCATGCGTACAGAACAAACAAGCGGGAAAACGGTTGCAGCCGGGATCCTCAGAGAAGCCCCACGATTGCTGGTCACCGCAGTCCGTGTCCACTGTGATTGGTGGTCCTATGTGGCAGTGTTAACTTGCCAGTACACATCCAGCAGTTCGTCGCTGCTTACATTTTTCAAAGGACACTGCCGTCTGCAAATGTTGCTCTCAAAACTATACCCCACCCTAGGGTGGGGCACGCCAGGTGAACGTGGGTAACCATGTATCGGTAGGGGATATTAATGGATACTGCTCCAGAAGTATGTTATGTTCGCAGCAGAGATAACTGTACGGCAGGTAAGCCCGGAGATATGCTGAAATAAATGACTGATTCCACTAGCCTTTATCTTTCTGGCATTCACCATGCAAGTGACACGAAGCAGAGGGAGAACGAACGGCAGGGGGCTTCGGAGGAAAAATGTAGCAGCGATTCATATGCCTCAAACATCAAAGAGTACATATAAACTTGAGAGAGGTAGAATGTGTGAAAAGCTGAAACTAATGGAATAAAAAGTGCTGTAACAAACCATACGCTTTAAAATGATATCGCCATGACTATAAAATACAATACGGAATGATTATTTTGCAATTATTATGGCATATCGCGGTGTTCGCTGCATATGTTGGTTAACAAATGTGTTCAGCTGACGTTACAGTAAGCCATTATGAAAACCCCTTGCACACAGTGAGGTGATTAGTCAACAAGCAAATACACATATGGTTGTGCAAAATGATATTCAAGTCTGAGCCATTTGGAACGACTGATGCACTACGTTGGGAGGCGATATCAATTTACGGTCATATACGATTATTTTCGTTCCGTTTACAACTGTGCGTCGTCTTTAAGTAGTACACCTGTAGAGTCTTTCTCATCTTTGTTTACTGACGGCAGTTTCTTCCGGGGCGTCTCTTTCGTCTGCTGAAGAGCTAAGTGGCTGCGGCGAACGACAACCATCTGGATAGCAGATGTGGAAACTGCGAACCGACATCGAGGAGCTAAAGAAAGTGCTGCACAAGTCGTTGGAAAAAGCTCGTGATTCTCGAGGTCATGGTGAGCAACGTGATGGTCTATATCAACAGCAGCTCATCGTCGCAATCGCAGTCAACCGTCTTCTTCAGTCACGGCAAAGTTCAATTGCCAATGCAGAAATTGGAAGTTTTCCTAAATATGAACGTTGTTCTGGATAACGAAGAAGTTTGCAAAGACCCAGTAAGCGATGTGCACGGTAGTTTTTAACACCTTGGATTCCTGGAATATTTTCATGCTTAGTTTGTTCAGCAAGTGGGAAAGGTAGTGGTATCGCCCCGTATTCCTCTGAATATCAGCAATCAATGAGCTCTCCATTCACTTTCATTTTAATGCTATCTGCAGGCGGTCATGATAATGTTGATTATGGTTTTCCTTTCACAGAGTCGCGCCCTCGCAGTCGTTCACCGTGGGCGCACAGTTTGTGAGTGCACACGAGAGATGTAACTGTTTGCTAAATCACTAGCGATGAAGATAAACTGGCTGGGGATGAACGGAAAATATTGCCTAATGGACAGTAACATGTCCCAAGCAATAACGAGTGATAGGTTTTTATTCTAAC
Source organism: Paragonimus kellicotti (assembly GCA_014220965.1). Classification (NCBI taxonomy): domain Eukaryota; kingdom Metazoa; phylum Platyhelminthes; class Trematoda; order Plagiorchiida; family Troglotrematidae; genus Paragonimus; species Paragonimus kellicotti. The sequence goes on along the minus strand of LOND01002199.1, from coordinate 2,533 downwards.
GCCTCAGAAGATGCCGTTTTACCTGATCGAAATCATTCCCCAGAGATGAGAGAAACGTGAAACATTTTAACATGAGATGGTTACAGGGAACTAGAGACAGAGATGGTGGGAGATCCAAATGCCGATCCTCAGAAGCTGATCACAAACGGGTAAGAACCCACAAATTAACGAAGAGCGTTTTAAATATACAAGCGCTCAGGAATCGGAAGACGCAAAGAAAAGCCTGGAGGAGGAAACCAGACGAAAACTTGAACAAGTATGGTGCATCGTAGATACATGGTTAGAGTTAACACATCATATTCAAGCATCACTATTTTTGTGTGATGTATATTCTGTTATGCAGGTTGGCCTAGTGGGTGTGAATAACCACAAGGAGTCGTATCAGAGTGAAACATGATTTTTCTGAAACCACTGCTACCATCGGGTGTAGATTTATCATGACGTAGTGGTGCCCTATCTGCTACAAGTCTTGTTGATTCGTGTTATGCCTTTACATGTTAACATCTCTCGTCTCAGAAAATGACTTGTCATAAAATTTTAGTGGTACTCTCCTCGTGTGCTTTCTCTGCCAAACTTTCCTCATGTCCTCTTGTTTCTTCATATTTTTTTGGGTTTCCTTTCCCAAGCATCTCTGAGCTTAATTCGCCTTTTGCATGCAGGATGCTAGAACTGGAGAAGTCCGTGGCATCCTTTGTCCACCGCTACACCGGCCCGTGTGAGGTCATCCGAAGGCGTTCGAAATAAACGCTTCATAACAAAAAATGAGCCTGTTAACTTAACTTGCCAGTTCTTGCCAAACGAGACCGCTCAACAGAAAACGTCGATCGCGAAAGAAGTCGGTGAAACCTACGGACTTATGTCAGCATTCCGTAAGCGTTGGATTACGTAGGATTCCAACTGCTTTAGTAGTCGAAGCAAATAACCAGGCGTGTAAGAAAAGTGCCGTTGGCATGATAGACTGACTGAGGTGCCACTCTGACCAACCGCGAACCAACCCTGGCCTACTCCGAAACGATTCTGGATTCTGTTGCACGCTGTCTCGGATCCAAGGACTTGGCAACTTTTGTCAGAGTCGGCCTGCTTTATGGGTGGAGCTTTTACCCGATGTCTCAGCTCCGTTGTGCTACAAACCTCCTTGTAGCTCCGATCGCGCCTCAGAAGTTTACAGTACCTTCGTAAGTATCCTTACTTCTGGATACTGGTAATTTGGAATATTGTGGTGGTCATCTTGAACACCTGTGTGCACCCTCGGTGAGTCGAATTCTCTGATTAATGTAACTTGCTGAAACGCCGTAACTATTCTGTTGCATTCGTTCATTTTGTTGTCACCGATAGCCCAGTGAGGTACGCTTGCATTTACTTAGGCTATTCAGTAACTCGTTTTTGACCACTATGCCTGCCTTACTTAATGCTAAAAAACTGTATGTGATTGCTGTTCACTAGTCAAAGGCTGGGCACACCAAAACTGCTTCGAAGAAACATTCAACCTGTTCGCCTCGCATGATTGCATAAGTTTATCCCGCTTCCATTCCCGTTTATTCCTCTTCTAATAGACTACCTAGCAGGCTTTCTGTGTTGTTAAACATTCTTTTCAATCTATACATTCGCCGTGTAGAGCAAATCTATATCAAAATTCGACAGCAATCGTATGGTAGAATAAGCTGTTAGTTGTTCAACTTTCCGCGTTATATGAGAACAACTGTTTGCCAGTGCCATATATTATATTCGCTAAAAAGTTATTAATTTTGCACGAAAGGTTTTTTCAGTGAATTACATGTCATAGTTCACATGATCACTTTACGTTCTCCCATTAACCATGTAATTCGACCTGTCATTCTTGAGTTCACATACGTATATTACGCGAGGAAACCTTCCACAATTCGCAGGCACTCAAAATCTCGTATTCGTTGGACAGTTCGCAAGATTTGCGATATTCCGCCGACTTTGGGTAATTAACGAGGTCCTGTACAAATATCCGTCCATGATTCCCCAAGGCCCGCACCTTCCTCTTTCTCCACCTCCCGACGGAAATTTCAACCCATTTTTCCGAAGCCATTAGCATCGACTAATGGCGAACTTCTTCGACTAACTTTTAACCATCCTCGAATCGCCTTTTTCTGGCATGATCTTGGCTACTAGATCAGGGATGACCTTGTAAATTGAAGTCAGTTTTTTACCGATTCGGAGGTGATGAGAACTGTCTTTCAGAAGAATGAGTCTCAAATGCTTTTTCATAAATTGGAATTTTTGACCGGAAATACCTCTTTTGTCGTTCTGTTCACACAACTGTTGTGTTGTACTACCATTAACTATGCGTACGGTAAGCATTTACGTGCATCGCCTTACAGCATGTGCACTGATTGCACTAATAGGTACGTTGGAAAATGAATAGTTATTATGGCAATTATCCGTTTCGAGGGATTCGGCTTGAAGGTCGTTCAAAAGGGAGAACGGTCATTTTGGCGCGAATCCTCGTTTTTTTACATATTTTGGGAAATTTCAAAATTGGAGTTCCAGGCAAAGTACTCATAAT
>LOND01002198.1:31499-48152 GCA_014220965.1 Paragonimus kellicotti | reverse complement strand
ATAAGGCATTGACGTCTGAATCTCAGCACTGCTGCGCGCAGTGGATGTACTCAAAGTTACTTCGGGCTTTTGGATGATAGATGTTTTTCGACCGTATTGGATAATACGCCGGCGGTCACGGTCAACCGTTGGGCGATCGGAGTGCTCTTTGTTGTACCTTTTCTAACCCCCTTCTTCCTGATACGGAAGACAGCAGTGCCGCAACTATAAAAATAGTTCTGCTGTATGCCCATAGGATCGTGCCTCACTACCTAAGCACTCCTACGCGGTCAGTAGTGCGACATACAATCCTATGAGTGTAACTGCTTTTCGTCTGGCTGCTCCCCTGAGACTGTTCATAGTGACTTTAAGACAGAATCACAGGAATCGTTTGTCCGACAATCTAGCCGATTGAAATCGAACAAAAAGAGGCACCCTGCTGACAACACATCGGCGGACAGCAAATCAACCCGTTTGAAACCGTCCTCCAGTTTCCTTCCGATTTGTCCAAAAATTGCGTCCGAACAGCAAAGGTGAAAGTGTACTACATCGCGCAGCAATCCGTGGGAATATGGATCAAGTGAAAAGCCTTTTGGCTTCTGGTCTGTCCCCAAACGTACGGGATCACGCCGGATGGATGCCACTTCACGAGGCTGTGTTACATGGGCACCGAGATGTAAGTTACCCGGTTTTGGAAGCATGTAGTTTCGTGGTTGATTAACGTTCACTTTCTCTGAAACAATTATGTCGTGGAACTTGGACCCGTTTGAAATCGGGTCACTCTTTTGATTATTCTGCGTTCGTCAGCGTAGATATTTGGTGGAATCTTCAACTACCTGTTGGAATTCTTTTCAAGTTTTCTGATTTTTATGTCACTTGAGGATGTTTTCGTAAAGAATCGACTGTGTATTTCAGGTGTCCCCGTAGTAACGGCATTAGTTATATCACATACATCACACGGTTAGCATCCCTTAAATATTCCTGTCTAGAGTGAATTGCCTAGAACAGCATTTAGTCTACGTATAGCCCATTGTGACACATATCGTTTAAAAGCTTACCATTTGACTTACTGTAGCGGTTGAGTTCATTAAACGCTTATTCATGATCGAGTCTGATATTCGTAATGATTATTTTAAGCCTTGTGGGCCATCAAAACTGCGTTCAGAGCATGCATACTGTGCAGTTGACAAGTAAGTGTATCATAGGTTGTTCGTTGGTATTGAATTGCACAGCATTGATAATTGGGTTGACTGATCTGGTCTGTGTGTATCCAAGTTTTATCCCTTCTTGTTTTAGCTAGGTTATAGAGCACATGGCTCAGACTAGCCGCTGGGCGGGACAGCTCACCAGCAACTCTAGTTACTATTACCAGCCACCGGTGTGCAACTATGCAAGCATTTATTCATATATGTATCTGTATCATCCTTTATTCACACTGTTCTTAATCTACTGATATGGATGTGTGATGTATGTATGTGTTAATACCTTGAATTTATGTAGTTCGCCATCCGTTTCTGTTATACTTGTTTTTGTCCAGACAGTCAAAAAAATGCTTTGTCCATGCGTTCCCTAATCAGTCAAGGGATTGTGAATTGCATTTCGTCAGGATCATCAGCAGTCCGAACCAAAATATCTTTCGGTATTTCTCAGGACTAAAAATGTGTGTTTGGAGAAACTGAAAATCTTACAATCTTAATTGAAAACAGCTGGGCTGTCTTAATCTCTCGGTGTCTGTTAGGGGCTACGTCAGGAGAATTGGTAGCCCCTCGAGTTCAGTTGTGTAAATATTTGAAGATTATTGATAAGTAATGATGCGGGCCAGTAAAAGTCACAAAGAACTGTCTTGCAGGTGTCGTCCTATTGTCACTTGGGACGCAACTGTTTACTTGCAACCTATAAGGACCTTGTATTGGAATGTTTGAGTTTAGACTTAAGGGTTCTATGGGTTAGGTCTCATACATTTTTCATTACCTCTAATCTTTGAACTATTTATGGCAATTTGCATCAGTGCCAACAATTGATGTACTGCGTTCGATGTTAATGATTGTGAACTCTTTATTAAACCGATACCTTAGTTTTCTGTACTGAACAGATCTAGTTAAGTGTAACTTATTTCCTAACTCTTCTGTCGATGGATGACATTAAGCGATCACATAAGCGATTAATATGTGTTGTGTTCCTGTTTGCATTCCTGCATGAGCTTCGGCAGCGTTATTTGAGGACCGTTCACTGTTTCACTTGAATCCCAGCACGTTGACGCTATTTGTGCACGTCTGCACACCGTAAACATTAGTCACATCCATGAAAGCAATTGGCCAAAGAAACCTATAACGCATTATTATGTCGTCGTTATGTTTTAGTAAATTGTTCGCCTGCCGGTCACGTAACTGGATGCAAAACGCCAACGCCGTACACACACAGGCAGGCAGGTAACATTATATGGTCGTACTAACCACGATATGTGAACTATAAATGTGTAAAAAGTTTTATAACTGGCAATATGAGTGTTAGAAACTATATCTTTTAACTAGGCGGACAAAGTGAATCGCGTAATACCGTTCGATCCAGGATTGGAAGAGTGTCATCATCGTCGAGATTGTGCAAACCTACGAATAGAATAGAATCTCAACTGTTTAAAGTAAACCTGAAACATTTTGGTCCACGTTTCCTGAAGCGGATTCAGTGTCGGTTGAAAAGATTTTGTATTTTTCCAGTTAACCAATCAGATCGTGATTGTGCGCTCGGGCCTTTATACGTTTGGACTCTATCTGGACTGCATTTGTTGTTCGAATTCGACGACTGTCCTGTTTGGTTGCTACGTCCGATTCATGTTCTGTGTTGATTGCTTTGCATATATTCCGTCTCTTTGGTCTAATTTTTAGTTCGCTCCCAATAAAAATTTGGTGCTCACGTCTTCTTCAAGGGTTGGGAATCATGTCGTGCGATCAAGTCCCTAGTTGCAACAAGGATGATGTAATATTAAACCCGCACATATCTGTTCTTTTTTCCGTAATATTTACGCATTCGTATTGATCGTTTGGTTACCGACGTTTTTTTTTTAACTCCGTCTGGTTGCTCCCTCTTGTCTACTTTTACTAGGGCTTCTTATTTTGGTTAGGTAGCAGTGAATTGCCAGCTGGTGAAGGTGAAATTTTACACACTGACATTATTTTCCTTTTATTTGTCTACTACTGTTAGTGATTTTCCTTTCTGGCATGAAGCCAGCTGATGTGGATGACACTGTTCCGCTTGTATCCTCTGCTAGAGATATGGTATCTGATCAGGCTGGATTGTAATTGGTACATTGCGTTTTCAAAGCGCTGCTTAACTACTGAGACGTTCCTACTTTCATTTTGTTTATCGTTCACACTGTCGATTATAACTAGCCACTTTGGCTCTGAGGCACCACCTTTTGTTGGTTTTTAATAGTGCTAATGAGATATCAACGAGAACACTAAATCCATGGATTGTTTTCTCTAACCCGCGTCATCTGTGGCGTCGTGACGACTTTCAGTTATCCATGAAGGAGAGGGTATATTGTGTTTACATGCTGTTTGTCTTTTAAGATACTGATCAGATTTCTTAAGAAAGGAAAATTATTAAGGACTACCCTGATTCAGTAATTGAACATACACCCTGTTTACCTCTAAGGTACTCATAACATTTGGAGCAATGTTTCCTGGAAACATAAAAGTTAACAATGTAACTTTTCACGATGTATCCGGCAGCACTTTTTTGGATGGAAACCATATCGTCTGTTCATTCATAAACATCTGTAGGCTGTCTCAAGGGATGCTATGTATCTGAACCTCCGTTCACCACAACAACGTATCCGGGTGTACATTAAGGGGAGAAAGCGGCGAATAATAAGGGGGACGGAAAGGTGGATGAAATATAATTAATTAAACGAACGAGATAGGCCACTGACTGCGACACGTTTCCATGTCGAGTAGTCTTTACAGTCAACGAATTGCGTGACCACAATTTCTCCAACGGAGCAGGTGACTGTACTCCTGTGACTGTCATAGCTGTTTTGTTAGCTGATCGCTTCTTGGTTTCCGTAGCCGTGTATTGTCTCATTAACTACTATCCGACACAGTAAACTTTCAGTCGGCGATATCTCGAGATGGTCAGGTATGCTGAGCTTTTTTTAAACAGCTGGTCAGGCGTTTAGTTGTGATACCTTGATCTGTCTAATGTAAGGTCAGCAATGCAATCGTAGATATAGTTGCCTCTAGCGATCGTGGACCGGAATTCACATATCGACCGTAACGTGAATACTGATGAGCTGTACAGTAAGCAAACTGCTGCTTACTGCTTTTGTTTAAAAATAGCTGTCTACAAATCTTCGAATGTGAATTGTGTTCAGCTTTCACTTGAATTTCACGAAGCACGTGTAAAGTATGTAAGAATTTGATGTCACGTGGTGTTCCATAGTTCTCAAGACCATATTCTGGTTGACGATCCCGTGAATTCCATTGAACTCTAGCTCTTTTAGTAGTTCTTATAGTCATGTCTGGAGGTTAATCCAACTGTTTCTCATAGGTGTCACGTACATTTGGCAACTGCACGACTGGCGAGTGGTCTCCTAGCTATCATTCATTAGTCGTGCTGACCGCTATGGCTGTAACCACATTTTCGATCATTCATTCTTCCCTAAACAAAAGAAGTTACCGGAAAACAATTCACTGCAACCTATCATTCGATCCCGTTTTTGCAGTTCGTCTGTTTAGGCCATCTTGTTTATCGAATTTTACATTGCTGCTTCCATCTGACAATCGAACTGTGATCTTTAATATTTGTTATATTTTGTGCCTGTCACGCGCACCTCCTGTTGAAACTTGCTTACTCATTGTATATGCACTACTTATTATTTTGTAAGTAGGCTTTCGTTTTACCTGAGTTCACAGCCTTTGATCATCTTCCATGATAAATGTGCTAGGATTTAGCAGTCTTTCCAAACAACGCTCTACCCTGAAATTGGATTGTTCGTTCTCTATCCGTCTGATTCTGTTCGCCACGCTGCCAATCAACAAGTTATTAGCGGCGACGATAGGCTGTACGCTTTTCATCTGCATTCCATGCGTACGGGAGTTGGCTGTAACACGTACAACTTGCACTACCCCATATTATCCACTATTATTGCCCTGGACACTGTATTGTGCCACATCAGTCGTATAGGATGAAACCTGGCGCAACTCGATTGTGCCATCGTTTCGCCGGATGGCTACTGATGAACTTAACCATACCAGCTAATCATGCTTGTGTTGTTGGCAAGCGATCATGTTTCGGTATACTTTGATGCCATCTATTGTCTAGCGAAGTTAAACGGATTTCTCAGCTTTCAAACCTCTGTGCCTCGTTGTCATGCGACATACCAGATTCCACGTAAGCTGGTTGCTTCCATTTTGTTCATTTGCGGTAACTGGGGCTTGATCATCTAATTCATGGTCGAGTGTCGTTGGCACTGAACCCTCTTTTCACACATGGATGACCAAGAGAAACGAGCTAGAATTCCTTGAAAACTGTAAGTGAGGTCTAACGGAATATGTTCTTAAAAAAATCTCCCCTCATGGTTGGTGTCATAAATAGCTGTATTTGGCAAAGAAACAAAAGCACCGCATACATTAAGTAACAAATAACTTTTACCATCGAGGAACGTGTATGCATGCCTGAAAACACTATACTCTCTTTATCTTAAGTTTGTAGGGCGTGTCTGACTGACCAGATCGCAGAGTCAAATACAGTATTCTTACACAGATGAATGTTATTGTGATCGCGTTGGCCTCTCGAACTGCGTTTACATTACCTGTGTCGTGATGATCCCTTAACATAATGCGCTACTTCTGTTGTGGAAATGATGCTACCATTAGTGTGAGAGGACAAAGACGTTTTCTGACGCTTTAGCTCAACCATTACGTCATCAAAGCGACTAGAAAATTCTTGATTCGATAGAATCCGAAGAATGTATCATCTTGGATGATTGAACACTTCCGGGAGTACTGTGGCCGCGTCACTCATTTTTCTGTTATGGCACCTAAGCCTAATGTATTGTTCTGACCATACACCTGTTTCTCTGGATGACAGAATGGGGACGGACATCCTCGCAAAATAAGATTTGCCTCAGTTTATTGCGAGCGTTGCAGACCATTTTTCGAACTTACCATGTTGCGTTCATAATGATTGCTTGTTGCTTACAGGAGGGCACGTTTGTTGACGTTGTCATCATTCCACTGTGTGCAAACTTTTGTTCATTATGAGTGGTTAACCGTAAACTTGAGTATGCGCGTCTTGGATTATGCCGGGGGGGATCAAAGTCGATACTGGAACGTAATGCTCATCTTAAGAGCGACGAATAGAAAGTGGCTCCAACTAGTCGAACTAACTAAAACTGGCGCATAGTTTGATCAAAATAAGTAGATTCACTCAGGGCCCTCTACGGGTTCGTAGACAGACAGACAAGTTAGTCGCGGCACTTTTGGGATCCGGCATGGGATTGACAGTTTGATCTTACGGGCTTAGAAATCACCTGGACAGATGTATGACGAGGTTGCCCATCTGTCAGGTTGGATTTGCTGACAGTATGAGACTGTTATCAGAATACTAATCCCCGGTGTGTTTTTATTCTTAAAGGATTGCGACTACAGTTGTTCTCATTTATTAACACTTTGGTGACCTAAGTGGATATTTTCCCCTGAATTGTGAGTTCACAAGTGCTCGAACTTCGAATGATGTTATAGGTATTGTGTGGATAAAAGAGTTTTAACTAGTTCAAATCTCTTTCCCTGTCCGATTGGTGAGTCCAAGCAAAAACTGACGCAACCTCGTGAGAAAAATAACATCATTTCAACAATAGGATGAGATTATACGCAGTCATTGAGTATAGCCCTGCATCATAACAAGCAGCGTATTGAGAATTGGATGAAGCCTCCGGCTAATGTATGCAATCGTGGAAATTAAATACCAAGTAGCATTTGTGCTTGAATGTTGTAGTATTATGCGTACAGTTTGCACCGATTCTCCCATTGCGATGGTGGTTAGTACCGTAAGCTGTGTCCCATTTCCTTTTCGAATGATCAGACGATCCAAGGCACTGACTTTCTTAGCAGGATCTCTCGTTTGGTGGATTCTATGGCACATCGGGTTGGATGGATAACTTAGTTCAAATGTGAAATTTCCGAACCCCCGGCGTAGCCTCGTAGCTCAGCTGGTAGAGCGCTTGCCGCGTTTGGTATGCTGTTTCTGTCGCTGGTTCAAATCTAGTCAAAGCCCAAGGTTTTCGTAATTAGGTTTCTTCTAACTATATTTGCCACATTACTTATCAGTAATAATATTAATAATAATGGTAGTGTTCAACCAAGCACTCTTTGAGGAACAAACACCTTTGATTCCAATTCGTCGTCGCTTGAATTTGGTTTAAACTCGAATTCCAGGTGCGACCTCCTAACCTATTCGCTGAACCTGAATTTGCCCTCGTTAAAGCTGTTCGCTGGTGCATGTCATTGCTTTCCGAGATGATCGGGTAACCTGGACACTACTCACACTCTACTGATATACTTCGGATGTGTTTATTGTCAAGTAGGTTTTGTAGAGTTGGATTATCAACATGCCCATTTGACAATTACGGGGGTCTGGGTTCAGTTCTCGGTTCGGAAAAAATTGCACAGCACTGATGCATTCTAATAAAGCAAAATTTGAGTTGAAAGCAAGCCGGCCGAAATATGTATTCTAATTCTGTCAACTCTGAGTAGCTTTCATACAATACATGCACATAGTACTGGCACAGCCATCTCTGATTTTCATTTTTCTCTTCTGTTTGGAGGTTCAGCTGAATGAGAAGTATACTCGATATTCTATTCTGCGCTATTTCATTTATCACTAAAGTAGCTGTTGTTACATCGCTTCCCGTGTGCACGGTTCCGCCTTTATTAAGAGCGGCCACAAAAATAAGTGGATTATACGTTTGTACCGGCTAGTTTCACTGAGCTAATCCCGCCTTGCATGACGCAATTACTCGATGATAACGTGAACCGAAGTGCAGCTGCCGGTCATGGCAAGGATGTGTACTATTGATAAGCTGTAAGAGCGAAACTCGAATCTGATGCTTCTTTTTGTGAGGTACTTGCTGAAAAGTCTCCTCTTGAGTGTGAAAGCTGCTAACATTTGTGAGTTTTGTTCAATTTTCATTCACCTTTAATTGGTCACTGTTCAGCAACCTCCAAATTGTAGTCCCCTGTGAATATGAAATAACCGTTTGAATCACAATGTGCATATTGCCCTCAAGGAGAATAGTTTACGTCGCACAATTCTGGCGTCGTTAACTACTCTTGCCATCTTTTCGGTTTGTTTACAAAGTCGTTGAGTTAATGCTGCCTTAACGTTGACCCGAGCCGAACTGACGAAAATATCTGACTCTTTCGACGCCATATCCTAGTTTGATCCATATCATCACCCTGTTGTTCCTTTGAATCGGTTATTATCTCGACAGCCATTATTCCCCAGAGTTGTTTGTTTTGTTTATCACATTTAATCTACCGCCTTAGCCGAATTAAGCTAAACCTCCGGCCGATCTATTGAATTTTGGAATGCGATTCTGTCATATAGCCTACGACTCAGTTAAATTACGTAATGCACTGATATACTCACGATCTTTAGAGGTATTGCAATTTTCTCGTATGATCCCATTCTTTACTACATGACAGATTGCAGAGGCCCTCTTAAAAGCAGGTGCGACTGTTGATGCACCCGGTGGACCCGACCTGGATACACCGCTTCATGATGCAATTCAAAATGCGCAGGCCGCTTGTTGTGAGCTTTTGTTGGCCCATGGTGCTAATCCGGTGCTACCGAACGCAATGGGTATGACACCGTTACAATTGGTTGACTCACAGCTCGGTCGATTAGCATTACCCAGCCCAAAATCTAAACGACATCTTCCCTCTGTCGCTCCGAAGAATGCTGCAATCGTCAACCAGCTCCACAATGTTCGAATAGCGTTGCTCAAAGCGATATCACAACCAAGGACCTCTCCTGAAACGGACAAAAGAGAGGAGAACACACACAACTTGGTCCCCGATTTGATTTCGTTGGTTAAGACCGTTAACCAGACCACCTTTATTGAAAGGTAATTACGATTTCTTCCTGCTAGTGCTTTTTCTACTGAATGATCGTAAGTGGTGTGCATCTCACTTGGGTGTATATTAGAACGAGCGTAACAATTTTTAACGTTAACGTGTTGTATTTAGGTTGTCCTAAAATCTCACATCATGATTCTACGTAGGTGCACGATAAGTAAGATGGGTATCAGGATTCATATGATTACAAATCCGTTAATTGACTGTCATCTGTTTGAACACTATGGAGCGATTCATGCTGTTTATGCATTGCATGAATAAACAGCCTTATTTTGAAGTGGCTGCCTGCGGGATTGTTACAAGGGGTATAGTTACTCATGAAAAAACACATTTGACGAGGTCATAAGGTATTTGATCAAGTGAAAAACAGGTTTTAAAGCTGATACACCACAGAACGTTTCTCTCCAATTAGCCTACTAGTTCTTATTTGAGTTGGGCTGCCTGAACTTAGACAACGAATTTGTGGTGACTAGGGCTCGAACCCGCAATCGTGTAGTTAGTAGTCTGCTTTTGGAAAGCTAACTATCTGAAGCACTGGTTGATAGGTTTTTTTTATTAGTTTATCACTTCGTGGGATCGTCACTTCTCTTTTATGTGCATCGTCAGTAATAAGAAACGTATTTGTTGCGAGGTCTTTCACAAAGACATATAAGTAATCTGGTGTTTTATCAGCCTATGCTTGAAGTCGTATGTACATATACTGCTTTGGCAGTTCATACACGAAATTCGGATGCTTCAGTTGTTTGTTTTGTCAGTCCATTCTCGGTTAATATAGTTAGCAACAAGCTACGATTTTCACTTCGTTTTCTGATGGCTGCTAGTTCTTCCGAAACCATTGTTCGTTCAACCAATAGGATAGTTCACTCTCCGGATCCAGATTGACTCGTTTGTCATAGTGTCATGTTTGACTACCACACTCAGGGACGAATTGCCTTATATAGCCACCTGTATCACATCAGAAGTGACTGGAAGGTTACATACAACTTTATTTGTATTGTTTTGTCCGCAACAAACGGTAGACGAGGAGGGCTGTTTATTACCGAATAAAAAACGTAGTGTGCCGAAATACATCGCTTCAGTCATTCACGTTCATTTGAGCAGCTCATCGCCCCAGCATAAGCCGCCGCTTGTGTAGTGTTACATTTCCACGCCAACCGACCAATTGTTACTAACTGCCGGGTGCTACGGATTGTGATTACTTTCAGCATTTGCCTCATTGTTTTCGGTTCCTGCGGTATTACTCACCGATGTGACTGAGTATTCTGCAACAGTGCTGTGTTCAGCATGTTACGTGGGCTTAGCCGATTACTTTATCATCTAACATTATGCTCAACTCTGGAGGCCTAACTGTCCATTGTTGCAATCGACTTACTGAGTGGACTGATTGTACATTTATGGGGGGAAACTGTGCAATTTAAACACATACCGAAAATTATCATCAATACACCATTCTGTGAAACTCTTCTGCAACAATACACTTCGCTGGCTAATAGCTCATCATAATGCATCACAATTTTCTGTTTTCTGGAAGGATTGGTGTGTGCTACTGTTCCAGTCTCATTATATGTATTTGCACCTGCAACTGTCTCCAACTTCGGCCTGTTAGTTCGAGCCAGGTGTTCAGCCTAACTGTTCATCCTCATACGGACATCGCTTCCATTAGTGCTGTTAGGATGAATTTGTTCAACACTTCATGTTTAATGAGTTACGAAAACAACGCCTGTTGCAAACGGAAATGTTGTAATAGTTAGGTAATTGGAAATGCAGTACACGTTTCTGTTGAAGGTTCTTCTTAATGGTCTCCGTCTTTTATTTCGTCGTGTTATCATTCATCAGAACTTTGATAGATCAGTGAGTCCATTATGTTGAAGACGGTGAGATAGATCATCGATGCACTGAGAACGGTTGATCAGTTTGACATGATGCCACTTTAATATCAATAAGATTTGAAATTCCTTCTCCATATCCTTCACATTTCTCAGTTCTTCTCTTAAAATGAGGTGTTATCTTACTGAGGTGCAATATCATTATGAGTTTTCATACCTTTTTCTACTTCCGATGTATCTCTCATGTGTGTTATTTCTACTTTCATACCCGTTTATACTTTGAACAATATAAACTTATGTATGGTTAATTCTATTCAAGCACAATTCAGGATAGATTTGTCACAGTTTATTTTTTCTCCATCTCAGACGACGTCTCCGTCCTGTTCTTCTTGCAACCGGCCTTAGTCGGCTGCAACAGGCCACTTTCGCCCGAGTTGCCACTATGATTCATGCGCAGATTGCTACCAGTATTTCCCCAGAAGTAACACATGTAATTACTGGTGCTAGTCAAGAGATTATTGGTATGGATCGCTCCGGACAAATGTCTTTGGTAAGAACATCTTCCAAGCCGCGTGGGCGTGTAAGCTCGAATTCGTCAACGGGTGCATATCAGGCAAACTGTCCACGCACCCTGAAATTTTTGAACGCTGTGCTGCAGGTGGGTTTAATTGACGTTGTTAATGTATACCTTCTGCGGGTAGTACTGTGCGTGTGGTGTTTTTTCTTAATTTAGAATACATATTTCTGCCACAGGTTCATCATACCGTTGATAGAGTCGTTATCAGTCTTCGTATTCTCGTTTCCTTAACCCGGCGTACCACTGGTCCTGAAATTCCCTCACTTGGTTACAACCGATACCCTTACTTAGGAATGTCTGCGTATATTCGGTGAACTTGTCAGACTACACGGTTTTGTTGCAGTTAAGCCGGCCGGGAGATTCTTTTCGGCTTACTGCACCTCGGAGAAGCGTATGATTTTGCACGGTAGGCGAACCTGTACAACAGAACTACACTGTGAATATCGAATTTTGACGCAGGCGCGTTGTTGCATCCGGATCGTTCTGACAAACACCAGAACTATAAAGCTGACGATGGATCATATCATTACCTTTCGGGTCAAAATTGCATATATCAGCAACCACCCTCTGGCCGCGGACCTTAGCGCAACCCAAATGAGAGCTCTGACAGCAGCGAAATTCGTGTCTAGTGATAATTTTCGATGGCACTAGCTGAAAATTCTGTGTGAACGCGAAAGTTTCGATCAACTGTGGCTGACGTTCAATTAGTCTTAATCAACTTCTCTACTCTTTATCACTAGTTCAATGAAAAACAGTTTTCCAAAGTAGCATGGATTGACAAACGTGACAAGTTGGCAATCTCGTTGTTCACAACACTGACAAATTAAATAAAACTGAGGGCAAAACGGATAATATACATTTGATTAGCTAGTGGATAGCAGGCTTCCTCAAACCTGTTAAAGATCGACACCCAATAAGCTGGCAGTTTTATTCTGTCTACTTTTTTATTCAGTTGTTTATGTCAACAACCACCGTCTAACCGAGCTCCTTAAAATCTCAATTGAATAGGAGTCGTAAGGTGACAACAGTCTCGTCGGCGTGCTTAATTTCTAACCAACTTCACTTAACTAAAACGTACATATGGAAGTCGGAGGTGAATTTTATTTCAACAAATGTTCGGAGTGACCATTTCTGTTCGGTCGTTTCGGTCGCCCATCTGAATGCAGCCGAGGCCCAGATTTTTTTTCGCAATTTTGTCCGTATTAAATTACCAAATCCGTCACACTACTCATGAGTAACACAATTTCAATGCACAACAGTGGCTTGGTGGATTCCCGTGTGAACTGTTTGAGAAATCCCGGCAAGACAATCGACCCCCTGTATTATTCTGTTCATTCCATGAGACAGTGGGACGGGTGGGTGATTGGTTTGAGTGTTAAATTTCCGAGTTCCCGGCGTCCTTCTGTAACTCGGCTGGTAGAACGCTTGTAGCGTTTGAGCATACTATTTCTTCCGCTGGTTTGCACCCAGCAAAAGCCCAGGATTTTCTCATTTGGGTCTCTTTTAAACTATCGGATATACCGCACTACTTATCAGTAACACTAAATAGAGTAGTTCGTCTGAGAGAAAACACTGTAACCTTCAGAAGCGTGTCTGTCATCGTTGGTTTACACTCTCGTTTCATGGCCCGTTTTAGTTCGCCCGATGCCCGATGTTTGAGACACACTCATCAGAAGCAGTCCCATAGCCTGGGATCCGACGAGCTTAGTGGTCATACCCATTTTCCTCGACCGATCCTTAGTTTGCGAAAGTACTATCATGGTAGTTCGGCATCCGGGCTTGACAACGCGGGCATCACATTCGGTATACCAAGCTTCAGTGTTTAAAGGACGTCTGCCTTCACGGGTTACATTTTCATTTAAGAACTTTTATCCTTGTTTTCATTATTGCTGCCTAAATCACAAATTTCATTTGAACTGCCTCCAAATGGCAGGCCGTTGACCGAGAACCATGCAATAAACACCTTCCGGATGTCCTGTACCCCTCAGTAAGAAACGGTTTGACAAGCACGATGGTACATAAAGTCATTGGTGAACAAAATATGCTATGTATTTAAGTAAACGGAGAATTCGGAACAACATTATATGAACTCAAAGGCTTACACACATGTCTGCAGTTGGTGCTTGTTCCTGGAAAATGAACGTCCAGTTCATCATCATGTGTGGGTTTTAGTTCATTTGAGTTCGCTTTACCAACTTCCAAAACTTTGGTGGATCTAGGTAGACGATACATATTCCATATTACAAAGAAATCGCTCTGTACTGTTTTTTTTCCTATACCTTAGTTGACTTAATCCTACCATCAGATGAGCCATGTAACTGAAAGCGCGCACTGCCACCGGTCATTTACAGATTGTCCGGTCCATAATGTAGAAGACAGTACTTAACAATCACCACTTATCGCAACGTCATACACATTAGTTGTCTTGACTACAGATCTACTTAACTTATATGAGTTTATGCAACAATGTTAAGTTCACTGTTTCATAGATCCTGTCATCTAGGCACTTCCGCGGACGATCAGATATCGCAGTATTTTCTG
This sequence comes from Paragonimus kellicotti, assembly GCA_014220965.1. Lineage (NCBI taxonomy): Eukaryota > Metazoa > Platyhelminthes > Trematoda > Plagiorchiida > Troglotrematidae > Paragonimus > Paragonimus kellicotti. Next base: position 34,095 of record LOND01002198.1, on the reverse strand, counting down.
TCATTTAGGATTTAACTACTGGCAGAAAGTACCTTAATATAGACAAAAACAGTGACTACCTTATTGAACAGAGATTTTCTTAACGCTACCTTCGGTATCAGAGTAACTAAGCTGATTTACCCGGGTACCCTGGTGAACTGTCCGTTTTTCCCGACTAAACTGTATTTCTCGGCCCTTTAAAACCAGTAGACTGACTACTTCCCTTAACTGGTTGTATAGATTTCGTGTTTACTTTACTCCTCACATATCGTCAATCCACTATTATGGTGACTGGAGTATGCTACTATTCTTTGTCTTTCCACATTTGATGTATGGTCCAGTACTTTCATACGTGTATGGTTACTTACATCCTACTTGCCTTGAAAGCATCCCAATTTCCAACTTGTCCACCTCCTCTTAGGAAGGTTTTGTAACGGAGGTGGAATATTGCCGTTTAGTTAGTTTCGTTCAACCTAGCTCACTCTGCAGATTCGTCCTCAAGTCGATCTACGATCTGGGCTACGTCATCGTGAATATGATGTTGAGCCGAACCTTTTCGAACACCAATCATGGTAGATGCGAACATTTTAGATTGACTCAGCGGCATCACCTTTACTACAATGGCATAACTCATTAAGAATCTAGGTACATCATCCAGTCTTGGGAGAGTTAAGTTTACGGACAACTGTCTCCGAGCATACATAATAGAGTGAGTGTAACGGATTCAGCAATCTACAAGGATTGTAGATTAAATTAACTCGGTTGAATTTTGAACGTGCAGGCTGAGTCGATGAAGTAAACAATGGTGAGGACGTGTCTATTGATTGCGCTCGTCGGTTATCTGCGTATTTCAGCGGAACTACTACATTCCGTAACAGACTTGCGCACCCTTTTAAGCAACTGCTGTTTTACCCCGGAGATCAGTCAACCCTCGGTTCTACCTGTGTACCGTCCTCCTCAGTTACATAAAGCTAGTAGATACAAAGTGAGGTGACATCGTTGGATCGGGGTTTTTTAACTGAAACATCGGCAGTTTCTAGATGCGAGCGGATACACAGAATTCGACTGAAATAACTGTTCGTGTAACCTAAGTTAGTTATCACTGAATCCTGTAGTGTGTTCACTTTTGAGCAGTGACTGTGTGTAGACCATCTTCGGATGATGGATTTGGCATGTTGTGCCTTTCTGTCAAGCTCTTAAGATTGCACAGTGAATCAGTTGATCAGGCGTAGTTCCTCTGCGAGACCGTTCTGTATACAGACTCATCCTACCCGTTTGAATGACGTATTTCCTTGTGTAGATTTATGGCTGATTGATGTGCAACTAGTGAGGCTTGAGTGTCACTTGGACCACATGGGTTTCTTGTAGACTGCCCTGGTGACATATGAGTAGTGTGTATAAAAACGAGAGCCACCTTTTGTTTCAAATTCATCCGTCATCCCCAAGTTTTATTTCAGGCATTGCACCGTATTATCTGTTCACCTATTCAGAGAGACTGTCATCAGTGCAGCATTTGTTGTATTACAAGTTCGAGATAGTTACAGCCAAGTTTTACTGAACGCTCAACATTAAAAAAAAACTGAATAAGATAGGTCCTTGTGAACTCCTCACGACTGCTGTGTCCATTTAACATTAGAAATGAATAAAGAAATAAAAGTTCACATCTTCAGTGCTCAGCAATACGGTTGCCTCCGAATATCAGCCAGTGAATCGCACCAACTAGTCAGTGTATATGGTTACTCGTTCCATGTAGCGGGACATTTGCGGCCAATGACTGAACGTCTACAGAGTGAATCAGTCCCAAAGAACTTCTCGTTTCAGTGCAGTTAGAGTGTCGCCCAGCCAATGTGCCGACTACTGTTGTAGTTTGTCTGTTACCGAATAAGTGGCGTCCCAATCTTATGTGGCTTTAGGAGACCGTTGTATTAGGGTGTCACGAATTCACACAAGTTGAAAGCTTTGTTTGCCGTTTCGCCATTTGTACATAGTCGTAAGATTAGATGCCGTCTTATGCAGCCAACTATTTCGGTGGTATTGTCTCTTTTGCTTTTTCGTGGGAATACTGACACCTACACATATGCATCAGTCTAGAATGACGGCTTTGGGTGCCTTTATGTGGCTTTCTTACAGTTACGACGTTCAATGATTCAAACTGTTATCTCGTGATCACACTTGGGCTATATAAGTAAATTTATTTTGAAATCAGTTTAAGTTCTCAGCATTGTTTGATCGAAGATCAAATGAGGTAGAAACCAATGGAGATGGCAGAAAGATGACACGTGGCACACTTATTGATTCTGGGGCGACTCAGGGGAAATACCCTCCTATAATGCCAAGTAAAAGAATACCAATTAGTACGCATTGAACCGTTCTTTAGCACAAATGAATCTCACTACAAAACGCCATCTCAAAAGCCTGGTCGTGTTTATGATTAAGCCCGGTGTGCGAAGCTTATAGATCAATTATTTGATCTTCGATCAAACAATGCTGAGAACTTAAACTGATTTCAAAATAAATTTACTTATATAACCCAAGTGTGATCACGAGATAACAGTTTGAATCATTGAACGTCGTAACTGTAAGAAAGCCACATAAAGCACCCAAAGCCGTCATTCTA
>LOND01002198.1:12658-25639 GCA_014220965.1 Paragonimus kellicotti | reverse complement strand
TAAGTTGATTGGGCTGGTTCTCTCTCTTTCGACTACTGTGTATGGGTGTTGTTCTTGACGAACTATTTCACTTGATGCACGCTGTTATGAATTGTTAGCCCCGATTGCTTTACAATCATTTTCCACTTGTTGAGACGGCGCTTCATTCCTTTGTCAGTTCCTGTGTGAAACTAAAATGAGAAACTGTCCAGTTTCATCGCAGGTTTCTTAAGTAATTAATGCTTTTTTTGTTGTAATGCGCATCCGTTTCGGTTCTCATCATCAAACTCAAGAACTACGGTGGTCGGTTTGTTTTTGTTCAAACTGCCGAACAGGTTCAGTAGATATGGTTGGATGGAAATTTCCATCAGATATCTTTACGTCTGGGTGTCGTCGTGGTGGTCCGTCTCATGACCGGTTTGTTTATCGGTGCTGATTACCAAGGTCTCGTTTTGAACTGATCTGTATCGTTCAATGGTGGCTCTCAAATCACCACTCGGCTACAGACATGTTGGTTACTATTGATACAGCTTGATGATGGGACGGGCCTTATCCCTTCAGCCAATGGTTGTTAGTAAGCGACGCTACCTATCTAAGATGGTACCCATAGGGTTGGTGATCATCTGATGACCTGGAGATGCTCCCAGCTTCACTTCTATACGGTATGTAAAACCCACCTGAACTTACCGGTTCACTTCATACATCGGTCATTAAGATGGGTTGCCTAATGCACGTTACCGCATTTGTCTGTTCCAGTGATGCCACACATTCACATTTCAGGCTTGCCCGCGCGTCCGCCGGAATGTCAATCTTGTCGATGCACGCACTGTGAACTTGCCCCAGGTTGCTCTATTTTTGTATGAGGGGTTCAGATGAAGTCAAATCTCGTTACAGAGCGGTGATCTGAAACAGAGTATTCAAAAATACCTACATTATTTAATTGTTCCGGTCCTGGTGATTATCACCAACGCAAAACTGGACATGAGATGAACTGCCGCGTCTTTCCTCACGGTAGAATGTTAATTAGCGACACTCCTAGAAAATGTATTTTCGCCTTTATTTGGATGATAAGAGCCAACAATCGTTGCAGGCTTAACCTAGCCTATGGCCAACACCAGATGTAATTAACCGTTCTTGGATGTCCCCGAAATTAATTTGCTAATGGATTTATGTACATATATGTCGTGTGTATTGGTAAACAAGTTAGGAAACTCATTATCAGTTGAGTTAGTACACCTGACATTTGAAGCGCTCATCAAGCAGGCGTTGCGACAGAAAACGAAAACGTGTTAGATGGTATTATAATTCGTCTTGGTAAACATTTGATCCTAGGGTTACCTGGAAGATGTTTCATTTGAATATGCACTACTTTAGTCATCTGGAGGGAATTAGTAGTGGGACCTCTCTTTGCCCACAGTGATTACCACACAGTTCAGTTATTATAGAAGAGAGACGACATTCCGGGCTATGGCCTATAAAGCCAAACTTCTCCGTCGCTTCGAATTCCGGCCGATGCCGATCTCTGTCTCTCTCTACTTAATAAGCGTGTTAGTCTGGTATGCCGTCCAACCAACGAGAGAGTTCAATTGATCATTACGTATGCACTCGGGGCAAACCGGGGATGATTGCGTCAGACAATGAATAATTGGTTCTGATAATCATGTTGGAACCAATAAATAAATACTTGTGGGTATCAAATATGCGGAAGAGGCGTTCAGTTGGGTTTTTAGTGTTACCTTGTGCCTACGAAGCGACCTCTTGGGATGGTGGACAAATCATCTGCGTATGTTCTATGTCTCCACCCTTGCGAATGAACCGAATAACAACGACGAGGCTAGAAAAGGGATATTTGTTAGCGATATTCAGATCAATCCATTTGCATAGTTGCATAAACTTTGCTAAAGTTACCATTCCATACAGTTTTGCCGACGCCGCAATCAGCTGGTGTAAGGTGCGAGATTGACAAATTGTGACTGGGTGTGAAGAACTGAAGTCAGTTGCAAATGAATTAACCGCTGTAGTTTGTTCTCTCCCAGGTTGGTACCCCCGTGATTTACGTAAAGACGTCAGGTTGCCATCAAATTGGCACCTATTTGCTGTTGTTTTTGACCTACGGACAATTAACAAAGTGACGCAATGAAAACCGCAAGAAGGCGGCTCTCTTGCAGACGCAGTCCTACTTCCATCCAGTTGTTTCACTACGAGGTCCGGGTGCCTTAATATTAAACGTTTAAGTTTTAGATTCCATCCTTTTCCTCTTTTATATTTTCAAACTGGGATTTGTGCTTCGTAGTATTCTAGGGTGGTTGAGGGCCAGTGTAAACAATTAACGCATTGCTGTGAGTATTCATGGCAACGTACTCGTTGGCTAGTTTAGCCATGGGTTGATATTCGAACAATCTGCAGGATGAACTTATGTTCAAGGGACTTAGTAAACTTAGACAGTGTACCTGCTTATCATCATGCAGTCCGACCATAGTATCTGTTTAAATTTTATTGTTCGTAATCACCTAAAATCTTTTATCTCATTTTTTAGGGTCCGTTTGTATACCCAGTTCCTCCGCGCGCTGAGTTGGTCACACTTGCTCGTTCTGGCGGTGCCACTGTCGTGCTTTCTCGTGAACGTTGCTCTCCGCTTCGATTAGCTCGTTTGGCAGTGGAGGTGGCCGATTTATCTGCGACGTCGTCAAGTTGTGCTTCCTGGGAGGTTGTTGAGTCATCATCGTTTGGTGCTATGGAAGAGGACCATGAAGAAGACAGCGATGGTGACCGATCCCTAGCTCACGACGCGGGAACGTCCACGTCTAATGCCATCAGCTCTCCACTGCTGGTGTTTTATGACCCCGGACAACATTCTACACTTGCTCACGCTAAGGCTGCACGGCCCACGCCTTACGCTGTGCAGACTGTCTCTCAGGCCCTCACTTTGCTCAAACCACGAACCGATCGAGTCAGTCCGGCTGATCCCCCGTTACGCGTCGTCCCTTCCACTTGGTTGTTGGACTGTGCTGCAGAGTATACTATTCTCCCCTTTCCAAATTTATAATTGTATTATTTTCAGAGTTATTTTTTCATTTAAACTGTCGGGTCAATCCATCTCCGAGCTGAATTTATTGTTCCAATAACTGCCTCGTTTTTCATCAATTCTCGAGCAATTTTTACGGTTCGACTTAGAGAAACGATGTTATCAAACGAATTGTTTTATTTCATCTGTGAGCCGCCCATAAACCACTATTGCACTTCGCTGGTATTCAGGCAGAATGTTTTTTGGTGTTGGGAATAAATTTTGTCTAGCAAAGCGGTACATGTGATTAACATTTATCATGGGAACTGACTTAATGCAATAGGTTGGAGTGTAATGGTAACTCACGTCGGTGTTCATGTGGTGGTATTTGTTGCCCTGTTCACTTGAAATTCATTTCGCGTGTAACTCGTTTCTTTCTATGCTCACTAGATATTTCTCAACAACGCAGTTTCTCTCTGTCTGTACATATGTGCAAAACGGTCTGATTCTTGGCGAGGCGTTTGCAGGTACATATATAGGAGTCAATGCTTACAACTATCCAAAATTGTCAAGGCCAAACTGCTCAGCAGAATAGACTTTGAACGGTGCATGTACCTGAAGTTATCTTTGGGCCGATATCGACCTTATACAACTCCCTACAACATTAACTGGCGAAAGTAATGAAACCAGTACGAGACTCTGATTTTTTGAAGGAAAAATTCCGGTTAGCGGTGATTTTGGGACATTTCATCGCACCTAATTAGTATAGGGTTCACTTGGGACATCGCATCGTTAACGGACTCGTCATTAGAAGAACCTCTCGATTTTTTGTTCGACATCGATTCAACTGCGCTTATGAACGTTCCCTGAAAATATATTGGAAAGACTAGTTTTGTTGTGCACGTCCAGTGTATGACTTACTTTTCAAAGCACATCTTATCGTCAAAATTACGGTATCGAGATGAGCAACTCACTTTGTCCTGATCTCGCGGATATTTTTGCGGACAAAGTGGACAGCCTGTTAGTCTATGAAGGATATCCTGATGATACTCTCCTGATTACTAATAACGACACCCAGACAAGAGATGAATTATTTACACCCAAGCATGTCACGTTGCAACTGGTGGCGTCGGAAGAAATCACCATGATTAAAAGGAAGGATGGATCTGTTCACCACACTAGTGGAAGCGCGTGGACTGACTTACGTTCAGGTGGCTTTGCTCCAGTAGCATACTAAAGGCACACCCGATCTGTGACCGGCCAAGAGTGATTTACATCAGCGACACTAGGCGATGAAAGACGTCGGTTGGCGTTGACTAATTGAACAGTGCTTTAGATCAGCTGTTTTACGTAAGATCAGTGATCGTATGCTGAAAGATCATGTTATGGATGCAGGTATTTGGTGTGCGACCCACTGCTTCACACTATGGTAATTGTACCTTTTTCCACAGTGAAACAACTCATATCCTTTTGCCTGAACTCGGAATGTCCCGTTCGTACGCAATGTACTTGTTCCGTCGAGCTTATCACATACCATCCTAGGTGAACGTTTCGCCCTCACGTCTCGAACTCGTCCAAGTTGGTCTGTAGACGCTGACCTAGTTTGACTCACTACCGCATTCTTTCTTGTTATTCTAGCTGGGTGAGGCGGGCATGATGGGTCCCGATTGGCACACCACCGGTCGATTGGAGGACCTATACATACAAATGTGCTTTCTATATTGATGTGACTGAGCACCAACTTGAAAGAAAGATTGTTGAAAGTCTACTGGAATGGGTCCAGCAAACAGTCATCAGGTGACTTAGCGACGAACAGCCGAAAGGAACAGACGTCATCGGTCGCGTAGCATCATCCGATGACACCACACGCAACTGATCCGGCAAACAGTGTTCACCTTCTGTTTTCGATCCTTAACAAACTTCCGTTACAGTGCACAGCGGAAGTCAGACACGGATAACTTTTGTACGTACAAGGAGAACTGTTTGTGACCTTGGTGATTGTTGGTACCAGTTGTGAAGGTTCTAAATCTTAAGTTTTGTTTCGCGGGTTTAAGGTTTGTTTGTCTAATCTATCTGCACTAATCACCGGAAGAAGTACAATCAGTTCCGCTCCATTCAGCTTCACAATTGGAAAGGGTTGTTTCAAGTATAACCTGGCAACAAACGAGGCGCAGAAAACATGCTAGAGAGGTGCCACTTACGTTACACACCACTATTTTGCATAATGTATGTGCGATCGTCGCCCTTCTTACAAAAGTCCTTCCACATGGACAGTAGTCATAATTATTAATGAGTACTAATAGTTTCAATGCTCACGCGACACATCCCTTCCGTCCGTCTCCGTTTGATTTTATCATTTTCAGCAGTGGGAGTTAGCGGCTATCCACGCCGTCGATCGCATGCTGTCTTCGGTTGAACCATAGCGTCGGCTGCCTCATTTCATCAGCAATATTCACTTGACCATATTTAGACAGGTGGCTATGCTTCCATTTACTTGAATTAATATATGAATAACAAACCGGGCTCATCATACTTAAACGATTGAACTCGTTTGCGTGCATTTTGCTCCGGCCATCCTAACGATTATCTTGTATCCGTTATAATTACGTATAGCTGTTTGTTCGGGTAGGGGTGTCAGTCGTCACCCGATTTGTATGTTGTGCATCCATAAGAGCCATTGATTACTCTGTGTTTTGCCTTTTCTTTAATCAAACTGGATGCTGAACTCCAATAACCTAGCAACTAACACAACCACAAAACTGAACTCCGGGTCTAATTGCTACCCGTATGTGCATTGCTTATTTCGAAATCGTCTTAACCGTGATGGTCCTTGCCGCTTCTCGTTGGCAAGTTGCCAGGGTCTATTCGGAGCAAACCAACTAGTCTAGATTGGCCATCGCAGTTGTATCTTTCAGAGTACATTTCTAAATGCAACTCGTTTATTCAGTTCTGCATGAACAACCGATCACCGGTCCATATGTCAATAAAGCTTCTTTCGAAATGACCGCCATTCCTCTACTGTTTTTTGATTGTGATGGATCGCACATAGCATTTTTACAGAAACCATAGTGGCCGCTGTTGTGCCTTAGATTTTACCCGGGGCTGACTGATCCGGACTGAAGCATTTGCAGCTAGATGATCGGAGGGGTGCACTGCTCGCATATTCCCGTTGTTCTGACATCTGGGTACGGCCTTTTCTAGCTCTTTTCGAAAGTTTAATCCAACAATTAAACTCTAACACTCACTGTTGGAAGGTGAGGAAAAACTGACCAAATTTAAATGGTGTCCCACCTGTATCGCTAAATTCCCATCTGCTAACCATAATCGGAAGGTCTTGACTTCCACTTGGCTGAGAACACATACACGTTGGAGCTACCGATTGAATTTATTGTCTCTCCTCGAAACTATTACTGGATCAGAAACTCGTTCCTAAGTGGGGTAGAAGGTTCGTCTCTTACTTCCTGGGATGCTCGCGACACTAAAACTGTGGGGAACCGTCTGCTACCCGCAGTATACGTTTGATGCATCTTTCCGTTCGTATCTCGGAATACCTATCTCACAACTGCCTAGTCGATTAAAAGTAGCGCCTGTTTACCAGCAAGGGGACGGCAGAATTGCTTCTAATAGTTTGTCACCACTCTGGAGATCACGAACTTGTCAAATTGGTGTGTGGATAAGAACGCCGCAGTTTAGTGCCTGTCTCTGTTGTCGTTACTCAGTGGTCATGAAAGTCTTGCGTTTACGACCGGCACCCATATTTGGGGGCGTCCCTGGGCAAGGGTTGAAGCGTACGAGTTTACTGCAATCCGGTCAGCTGACGATTCTCATCAGCCTATCATGCCTCGGGTAAGCGGACGACCCGATTAGGTAGAATCCTTTTGCCATGCTAGTTCGTTAGTCTGTTCTCTTTCAGTGAACTACTTTCCATTGTATTCTTGTTGGACTAGTGCTAAGACGACTGGTTAGACGGTGGTCGTTGACATATGCAACGTTTCGAAAATGACTGGCTGAAAATTGTGTGGGACTATGAAGGTTGCGATCAACTTAGAGTGATATTCAATCCTTATGAACTTTGACCCGCACGGTAATTGTGTTATCGGCCGTCGGTTTCATGGCCCCGATGCTTGCCCAGATGTTCCGGTTGCAAACGTGTGCTAGCTTCTAAATTCGATGCTTAGGGCGTCGTTCTGTCCTGCTAGCTGATCCACCACGTAAGACCGCTCATCAGAACGGCAGTAAATCCGCAAGATCCAACACTCGTCCTGAATGCACATGGACACCCATTTATAGCTTTGGTTGTAAATAAGGAACATCGGTATATTCTCACGAGCAGGGATGACTGTTAGAGACATTAAACTGTGGCGCCGCTTTGGCATCAGCAGAAGGCTGACAAAAATATCCTAAGCAACTGCAGCATTTCAGTAACAGTAAACAAGAGCTACTTTTGGCCAACCGATTAATTTTAAGGTCAGTGTTCTCACGTATGAACAGAAAAATTCATTGGCATGGATTTCTTCGTTAAGGCTCCCGAAAGAATTCTCAACCAAGCGAGCATCATACGCCCTCCAGATGCCGCAAGTCCGGTCTGGCCGTATCATACGACAACATCGTTGAAACTCGGTAAAACCGTCGTTTGGTGATGTAAGTTTAGAACGTAATGCTACGTGGATTTTTACTTTTCCGCGGACTTCTCATCAGTATTGTACGTTTTGTGTATGCTTGTGACTAGGTGGTATGATTAGTATCCGATGCGTCAGACAATGCAAGTTATTAGACTTGAGTGACAGGCTGAAAAACGATGTTAAACCCCAAAATGGAATACTGGGTTTAAAATCAGGCGTCGGGATTGAAAATGAAGCTCCAGGTTTAAAGTGTTACGAATGGTTCAAACGTGGGCCGTAACGTTTAAGATGAATAGCGCAAGACTTGATTGGAACGAGGACCACCGACAGATAAACCAGCGTAGATCACGTTCCTCTCCGGGTTGGATGCATTATGACTCACATAATTTTTGACTGAAAATGACAGCTATTGGGATTGTCGTAGGTTGGCTGAGTGGATCATGGGGTGGGAGGAATTAATGAAGCGCTATGATTAAATCTGGTCGGCTACTTGCGAAATATAGGCATTTTGGTGTTAAACACTTAAGTTTAAATTGATTTTTGGTAACTAGGTTCCATCCCTTCTAAGTTGCATTTTCCTGTGGTTGTTTGGCAGCTAAACATCGCTGTCAGTCAGTGATCCACTGTTGTCGTTGAAGAAGTTGTAGCCAGTACATTCACCTTCATAAGCGTGAGTGATGTGTGCGACAAGTGAACGTTAGTCACCGACCAACATATCCAGCCGAATGAGGGTGTAAGGTAGTCACCTAGGTATGCTTTTATCCAGACGGATTGCACAGCTTAGGTGACAGATGTGGGTATTAAACGAAGGATTTTTGGCATTCCACACCCGCTGCATCCAAAAGCTGAGTGCAGACGACCCAACTCAGGTAATACTCTGACAAGGCTCAGACGCTAAATTCCATATTTATCTTTCATTTTAGACAGCGTTGTGGTGTCTGCGTCCAGAAAAGCGAACGAAATTCATGCACACTATTGATTGAGCCTCGATGATTGATCTCTTATGGCCTATCACATACCTGTTGCTTAGCCTAAAGTGAATCATACAGTGATTTCCAGTTATCTGAATAGATACGTGTAACGATCGAGCAAGCCAACGCGAATTGAGACAGACCATCAATGACTTCTATAACAAACGTAGGGAGACATACTGCACTTCCAGTAACTTGAAAGCGGCCGGGCTGACGATACAGTGTGCACGAATGATCCCCCCAAACCTCGATGAATTTTGCCGTCAACGGAATTGAAATTAAACGACTTCTGTTGTGGAAAGTTCACTAAGCAGGATCGTGTCTGATCTCACAGTGCCGCGACTGTCTGCTTGGGGCGCAACAACCTAGCCACAATTGTCGCGAAAGCTTCCTCATGTGAAACGTTACACAAGTCCACCTACAGAAGACATTTGGAATACACACCGTGTATGCCTATGTGTTGACGGTAGTGATGAACATTTTGAGGAGTACACTCAGAAACTCCTAAACACAATTTCCCAATTTCCTGCTTCAGTTATGGCATAATTTTATTTTATTGCGACACACCATGAAATACAGATATGCAGGGAAGAATTCCAGCGGAATCAATTGTAGGCGCCACATTAGCTACTAGTTTGCCGACCTATTCCAGTCCATCATATCCAAGTATTCCGTGACACTTGTAGTCTGAAACCTAAGGACCAATTCTGCTAACAAAACCTCGGGCAACGATCATCATTTTCGTCTCAGTGAAAACATTTTGTCAAAAACAGGAGATGAAGCAGAACGATGACAAAGCCTAACCCCACTTCTTATTGTCCTTCGTTCCACAGAACACAAAAGGTCTTCTAGCAGACTCACGTTATTATCATGTACGGGACCCAGACCAGTGAAAACAGAATTGTTTTGTTCACACTTCCATCTTTTTCATTGAAGTACAAATTTTCAATCAAGCCGATGCTCGCTATCATTTAGATGACTCTATGAAACATTATTTAAAGTGTATCGAGTTTTTTTTACCATACGAGCAGACAGAGGTCGTATATGGGTCGTCATTTGAATAGCTGTGAACTTATTGTTGTGCACAGGGCATCATCATCACCATAGACAACAATACAATGTTGTATTCACCATCTGGACACATAAGTGGCTTGGAGTTTCTCCCATAACACTCTCCGCCGGGGAGAAGTTACGTAGGATCCACGACGAAGGTTTGTTTATCACACACTGTGAGGATGGGGCATAATCACTGCAACTTTTGGAACAATGTGAGTTTCACTTAACCCATACCTACCATAACAGGACAAAATCAACCTTTCAGTTTCGTTCATGCTCACACGGTCCTGTCTGTCCGCATGTATGATGGACGTATATTGGGACGTAACTTACTCGGCATTAATGATGACCTACCGCTTTTTTCTAGGTTTGAGTCTGTTTGCTTCAAGCCAACATAAACTACCGCATCATGAAATTTCTAATCCAAGAATACGGCACATCACTCCTCATCGACAATGGAACATGACATCGTACTCGAAAGACTATCTGCAATTTAGCACATCCAAGCTAGCGATACTGTGAAAAAAAGAAAAGAATTCTTTAAATTACGATTGACCCAGCAAATACTCACTACTGCGATCAACTGCGTTCCAAAATCTTGAGATAATTATCACATAGCACAAATTTGGGTTCCAAGCCATGCGAGAAAAAATGCGCGCGTCTTAGTGGTTAACCCTAGATACAAACCCTGAGACAACTACAAACGCGTCAAACCCGGCTACAACTTATACATGATCGAATTCGGCAAAAAGAACTAAACTAGATCTCGATCATCAAAGGCACATCGTGCATGCACATGCTGCGTGCCCTAGGTCTTATCAGCAATACCCACGTTATAACACTCGAATTCACCTATATGAGCAATACATCACCAATGAATGAGCAGTGAAACCTGTGTGAAGGAAGAGAAGCTGGATATTTGAAGCATACTATATGAAACATCAGATGCTTCATTTAATAAATATTAAAAGCCAGTGTAGATCCTTGATCTTTGCAAAAGGTAGATCGTAAAGGTATCAACAGAACGTTACCTGTATAAAACGTAAGCTAAAAAACAGACGAAGAAAGGCTAGCACCGTGAAAGATGTCAGCGTTTTTTAATCATTCTTTAGAGTTTACCACTGACTGTACATTTTACACGATAGAAATTATATCAAGTGACAAACGCAGTTCACCAAATAAGGAGAAGAAAAATAGCATGGTTTGGGTATGGAACGGAAAAGAATCTAAACTGGTGAATACAAATTCGCAACACAAACGCCATTGACTCCTACTGTTCGCCATATCAGATTGTGCCCTCTAACTAAAGGTGTTCATTGTCCTTCGGCCCCTAGTGGAAGCTGGAAAACCCTAGTAGAGCAAGCTTCAGCATAATTGCACTAGTACCCCTAATTCAATTCGCAGGGTGGCCACCAAATTGTCGCTTCTAGCCTAGCCCACCACTTTCAAAAAAAAGCGTGGCGAGTTGGATTGCACAAGTTATGGCTGAGTCAATGAAGCCTGTGCGATAGTATCGGTTTGTTCAGGGATTAATAGAGTTCATTCCTGTTGAAGATAAGTTGGTAAACTTCTTCACTGCTGACATCATGCGCTGCTAATGCTTTGGAGATACCAATAATCGAAAACGGATACTCTACAAACATCCTTTGAGCAGATGATTTAAGTCCCACAGCCATTCAAAGGGACCGTTCCTCACAGTGGTAATATATACTTGGCCCTTTAAAGAAAGTCTGAGGTTACACTGCTGCCGCGATAAGTTACAAAACACCATCCGGCCTTCATTTGTAATCTCATAAAGCATTCCACCAACGCTAATGTAGTTCTCAAAGTACGTAGGCCTCTTGACTATGCTCAACTACTCATCACCAAAGACGAAAACCGACGCGGAGTTTTGCCAGTCTTGCAACAGCAAATTGCACTCAGAAGATACAAAGACCAAACCGAACTGATGAATTAAAGTCTCTAGCTTGTCTACGGTGTGCCAGCCTCTTTCATGAACCCTCACACATTACGGCGATGCCATCTGCATACTATGCGTCAAAGCAGATAACCTGGGAACACCTTTGAAATAACATATTCGTAGTTTGTCCATGGCCCTGTGTAGGATCTCGTTTACTGCCAAGTTAGGTGGGAAGTGGGAGGCTAAGCAGCTTTGCGAACCCGAAGGTCAGCGATAAGCTCTCGTAAATCTCAGCATAGTCAGAGGTACAACCATAAATAGCTTTCGAGATGTTGATATACTTGTCGAACACACCTCTCATGGCGAAGCTCAGTCTACTCTGCACGGATGTGCTGCTCACGTGCAACACTTATTTTCCGAGGCACAGTGGCTGAAAACAACTTCGACGCAACACGAATAAGGCCAATCCCTGGGTTTTTTGCATTCGAAAAGCCTGAGCCACTTTTGGAAGTGGAAATGGTAGCGGCCAAACCCTAGTGAGTTGGAACGACTTCAGTGACTGGGGGTTTGGCCCAGATCCACCTGTTTTTTTATAGATAGGTTGGACTCGCATCAATAAAAAGGCAGCAGGGAGATCAGCTGACTCGTTTACCATGGGACATGTCAAGAACTTGATCTCAGAAAAATTTCAGCAGATCAACAAGCGCAGACAACGCCCGAAGACGTAGACAACAGTGCTCCGTTTCAAATTATGAATGGGTTCACCATTGGCTTCCCAGACTACCGACCAGGCCTTCCAGCTATACGCTGCTCGGATGAGACGGCAAAGCTTTCCAGAATTCCAGGTATCCGCGGCTTGTTCCTTTTCGACAGCGCATTGTGGTCACCAGGCCACGCGATCCTCCGGTAGATGTTTCCGGGGTTTAAACCGAATAGCCTTGCGTACTGAATTTTGCTTGCCGATCCATGGAATATTGCGTTCGCATACAGGCCTACTGGTCGACAGCTGAACGAACAGTCTGGTGTCACACTTACGCATTGCATACCGTACTTTGAACCAAATTTTTAATGTCGTTCGGTGGGTGGGGTCCTAGTGTTGAGACAAGCGCGTTCTGATAGGGACAGAGTGCTTATTTTGTGTATGAGTACGAAGTGGTTTCTTACCAAAGCGCACAGTGAAGTTGACACCTATCTGTGCACGATCGAAATCCACACAGATGCTCTAGATTGCGTTATGGTCTTCAAAACAGCTACATCACTGACAGTTAAAGGAAATGCCCTAAATCCTGCTCTTCAGCACTTAATCTATCTACTTGAGCGTCCAGGTTCCTAGACCCTACTAAAATGTTCGTACGTCATGCGGAAGGTTGGTGAGCTGGTGATAAAACTAATTGCTGATTGCGTGTGAAGTACAGCTTGTGTACACCATGCCAACAAACGGTGGTTGCG
>LOND01002196.1:62811-75482 GCA_014220965.1 Paragonimus kellicotti | reverse complement strand
ACTTTAAACCCGTCGGAAGACAGAAAACAGATCAGTTGTTCAAACGGGACCTGAAGATGAGCTGAATCACTTGGAGGGCGTCGGCATCATTTAGTGATCATCAGGTCCCAACTTCCTCCTATGGGACTTCTGAGATGATAGTCACCTTCATCAGGAAGATCTTTTTACAAATATCAAATGTCATCATCATGTTTTGAACGAAGATGTAGTGAAGGGTCTACACAACTCAATTCCGAACGCGAAAGGCCCTGCTCCAAGTGATTCAGATCATCTTCAGGTCCCGTTTGAACAACTGATCTGTTTTCTGTCTTCCGACGAGTTTAAAGTCAACGGTTTTCAACTTAACCGATGACTGATCATCTTGGTTATAATCGCAGATGTTGGTCTTTGTCCTCCCATTAATACACGATACCCTCATCTCCGGGTGACAGTGAGTGGGGTTTCCTCAGTGGAGGTTTGACGGGACGCATGCTGTTCCGAGATGTTTCGAGGAATATCCCCCACGTCTACATCCTCCTTAACTACACAGATTTTGATGCTACTTAGATGACCTAAATACAACCCCTCTGTTTCAGCTTACAATGGTCTGGAGGCAAGAAAGAAGGCACGCGAAGATGTATGGCAAGAACCAGGATGGAACAAGTGTGTCATGAGCACAGGTTAGTCTGAAAATGTCATATCTGTAGTATTGACTTCCTGATATCCATTGTTCATTACTACTGGGCTGTTGAAAGCCATATATCGCACCAGGTCTTTCCTCAGCCGGTCCGTTTCAACGGTCTGATTGTGATAGTGCTGCTGATCCCACAATTTTGATATTGTTTGCCATCTTCAATTTCGCTTGACAACTTCCGTATTTCTTACTTTTACTCTAGTTCCCCTTATCAGGCATATGACCAGCAGCATTCTTCGTCCCACATCTTTCAGTCGAATGCAATAGTTTTTTTCATCTGGCGGAAGATTACAATGCGTCTGTTTCATAAGTATTCACTACTGTCCAAGACGCTGCTCTTTTTATCATTTCGCGCTGTCATTGCTTCAGTCGATCAATAGTACATACTCAGGAGGCACGATTCAAACGCTTTTTGTATGATTGTTTTTTAAATATTTTGCGCCTCGCCATTTTTTCGCACTTTCATCAGCCCGCTCGCAAATAAATTCTGTACCGGTTAACAAACGTTGTTGTTGGACTTTCAATTTGTTCATAAGCACTGACTCTTTTGTCACTTGTTGCCGGTGTGCAGGTCGTTATCGTACGAATAAGTTTTTCTCCAAAGTGACATTCCTGGTAAGCGGGGTCTTTATCCATGACCTAACTCGAATTCGCAATCAGCTTGAGTTATGGCAAGTTATTTGAGATTAATTCTTCTTCCTTTGTAACCTAAGCGCAATCTCGTTGTCGTCTACGCCGGTCATGGAGGAGGACTGGAGTTTACGTGCTCGCTAACGCCGTGCCTAAACCTTCCAGTTACTTTTATTGGATCGCTTTACCAGCTGTGTTCAAGTATTTAGTGAAAGACGTTAGTCGGAACAGTGCCCTCTTTAACTGTAATCTCTTGTGAGCGAGTTCTGACATCTACCCCCAGTGACTTATGAAGTCACTATATCGGTTGCTTTGTTTCTGACAGCCCTGTCAATCAGGTTGTTACTTGTAGCCTCTTTTACGAGCCCTAGCTGCACAGCTCGCGTCAAACAGGACGGGGTGCATGTTGCCGTTCTGTTTAGTCAGTTATGCAGGGATGAAACAGTTGGTGTCCCTGTTTGATTGTGAGTTAACATGGCTGAAAAAATTTAATTTCTGTTATCGCGAGTGCATACTGGTAAACAATGTTAGCGTGTGTGGTGGTGCACGAAGATTCAAGCAGCCTGTTTCTG
This sequence comes from Paragonimus kellicotti, assembly GCA_014220965.1. Classification (NCBI taxonomy): domain Eukaryota; kingdom Metazoa; phylum Platyhelminthes; class Trematoda; order Plagiorchiida; family Troglotrematidae; genus Paragonimus; species Paragonimus kellicotti. Next base: position 73,607 of record LOND01002196.1, on the reverse strand, counting down.
ACATTCGTCCGAGAATTCGGTAGAGGATGTCCTTGCCTTCATAACCGCTCAGTTTGTTAACTCGCCCTCTGGAGGCAAGGACTGTTTCAAAAAACAACGGGGGTTTGCCCTTGTTCCATCTGCTCAATTCGTTTCCCAAGCGTACTTCAAAAACAGGCCGTGGAAATTTCTTTGACCACCCTATGCACACCATGGCTCATGACGACCAAATATTAAACGAAAGGAATAAGGGTGTCCAAAGATCGCAGTCCCAAGTTATAGTCCGAGTAGTTCAATCACTCGGGTTGGTGTCTAATCATCTGCTGACCGATTTTGATCTGTTCTCTTACAATCTAAACGCCATTGCGAGTTCATGAGAAGTGTTCGATAAAGTTCGATGTGGAATACCCATTTACTTAGCATTCTTGAAACCCACTCCTTGGGTTGTGGGCACCAGGGTATATATCACGCATGGTGGGTTTGAACTTACGTCGCATACCAGACATGTGTTCTCGAACGGGCTCTTTCGCAAAGCCTCGTTTCACCGGGTGGGGGTTCCCACTGTTTCCGCCTACACTGGACTCCATAAGTTTTTAAAGATGCCCGTTTGTTAACACCAGGTTGGCCAAAGTCTCCAGTGTTGAGAGACTCCAGTTGTATAGGTGCTGACGCACGAACCGCCATCTGAACTGGGGTCTGTTCATGAATACCGGTTGGTTTCGATGTATGTTTCGCAATGTATTCGGCTCGTAGAGCGTTCTAAGGAATATCTTAGGTCAGGTCGCCCATGCAGGTGGTGATCTGTTGGGCGGAGACTGGAACCATCTTATCCAAGTATTTTTCAGATAGCATAACTATGGTAGTGGTAGTACCGCTTGATTTCGCAAAGAAACTTAAATTTTCAACTTCACACGGTGAATGTCAACAGTTTCCACACATGATTACATAAAAAGAACCATAATTAATTGTTGTAAAATTAGTCAGACTGTTAATAGATCTCTGATGGAGGAAGATAGGCTTGTGTGTGAGATTTTGTGTATGCTCGTGTTGGTTTGAGTAGCCGGTAGTGGGACAGAGTTGAGATTGACCAGTAAATCACGCGGTTACTGAACACTGCGCTCCTCTGTCACCGTTTCCTCAAAGCCACAAGCTTCCCGGCACTTCACGCAACTTGTGTCTATCACCCTATGAATAGCCGTAGTAACATCGTTCTGTACGTTGGGGACGACGTTTTTCTCGAGTTTTTCGCACGAACTACAATACTAGCCTGTGCCTAGACCAAACCCTGTGAATCTGAAGATCAATAAGCGGTTGCTTGAAACAAACACATTTTCTTGGTTCTTTCTGCACTAGTCTGTTCTGGCCGATCTTGTGCATCTTCTGGTGGCACTTGACAATTAGTGTAATCTAGGCGGTCCTGTTGTGAACCGAATCGGAAGCATTCACATAGAAGTGCATTTATTCAAAGCGCCATAATGGATGGGTTCGTCCGCTTGCAGCGGTAGACGTTTTCCCTGCATGGTGTCTTAGGATAAATACTAGTTCGTCGGCCGTCAAGAAAACCACCAACATAAGCTTAACTAGTAGATGTTGACATGATTAGCAGCCACCCTCACTCATCACAGCGACTCGATGTTTTAGTTTAGAATGAATTAGTTGATTGCTGTTCAAAGCCGTTGTAACGGAAGTATCTCAGTTGATCTCATCACACGGTTGCTTGTGTCAACGACTGACTGGGTGAAACTTAAAATCGACTATTCAAGGTTACTGCAGCTGCATCATCAGTCCTGCTTCATTATCGCTCTGTTACAGTGTGTACCTAGGTCATTTAGTAAGCATTTATATTGTCACTCATGCGGAATTTGGGATATAAATTGTTCGAAGGCATTGTAAGCTGTTTGGTATTTTGCAGGCTGCGTTCGATCGAAACTTTGTTTACACTTCCATATTACGTAAACACGGGACGCAACATGTGCGCAAAATGCGGATGTTTCAGTTACTCCGGCCGCCGTGGTCACTAGTTAGTCATACCAATCACCAACATCAAGGTCAAACATTGTCCGTATAGGTGCAGCTCTTTGATGTCGACATCTTTTTACTCGCGTTTATTTTAACATTTCCACACGTAATTTTTTGTCTTGAACATACGAAACCGTGTTTGCTGACTGGGAATTCATCAGGAACCGGAAAGTGGGAAGGTGCTTTCTACCCCACCCTTCACTGGATCGCCTTCATTTCACTTTGACGGCCATTGAAGTTGTTTATCGTGTTCGCTCACTTAACTTTAACTGTATCTCAGACAACTTTATTATCGGATCGATATGCCGGCAATACCCTTATAGAGTTATTCGTTGCCATTCTGAGAACAGTAGTTTCAAATTCCCATTTAGTGCTTCTTGACTTGCTAATGCTCAAGAAACCATACCAACTTCCACTAAGTCTGTCGATCGACCAGCCATAGAAAATAAACACGAGATAGCCTATTATCAAGTGTATCTGCCGACTGATCACGCTCGGTATAATTGTAAATGGGCCCTGCCTGTTGTGTGGTTCAGATTGCCACCGACTGGTGCGCTTATGCAGTAGATCGGTACTCTGTTCTGACTGATCTGTTCCAATTTCGGGCACTTGTGGTTAGACACTGTGTTCAGAACTGTGGCGTTCTTGTATTGATGCATGTTCGTCTTTGTGCCTACGCTTTCCCCTAATACAAATTTGACACGGCTGTCCTGGTAACACATCACGTTGTAGTTTGCAATCGAATTTGACCTCAACGAGTAGAATTGTATCAATCTTTGAGGCCGCTGATTTTGATTTCGGCAGCCGTGGATAAATTCAGAAGTTGATCACAGGATTTATGTGGCTCTGTAACAGGCCTGGTTCACGCAAACTACACAGCATTTGATTACTGTAGCGCTCCGGTTTGTGACTGAAATATTTCCATAAAGAATATCCTTCCTTTTCAGAGGATACCACATTTTCGACTGGTTTATACTAATCGCAATCCGCATATCGACACTGATACAAAAGTAGTATTTTAACTGATGATTAGCTACTACTGGATACATTTAAGTAGCTGAAAGTGAATCAAATAACGTTCCCACCCAGATTGGCCACAGAAATTAAAACACAAAAATGCGAATGAAGGTGAACACACACTGACGCACCACATCACTTTACGTTTTGGCAGCTAATCCAAGTCAAATCGATAAGCCACTTTTTAACCACGTCCTTAACCGACAAAAGAAAAACATGAGGGACTCCAGTGTTTTAAATTTCTTTCAAGTGATTTCGTTCTTTGGTAATCGAGATCAGCCTGGAAGTCTCAATTTGGTGGAAACTAAGTATCTACAGATACGGATGAGGCCATACAGCTGGGTTAACTGGAGACAAAGATATAACTTTCCAAGAGTGAGTATAAACCAGATGGCTAGATTCAGACGGACGTTTTGATATGAAATACTTGGAATCTGCGATAATAAAAACATCACAGTGTTAAGATGGTGACATACTATTACAGTTTGGCAAGAGCGATAGAATCAACAGAAGTCATAAATCTTCACTTAGACGAACAAAAAGGTTAACACAGCTAGTGGGGAGCTAGGCCCGCATTCATAAAGTGGGACCTCAAAGCACGAAATTGGAGAGTACGTAACACGTGACATCTCTTCATATTTGAATGATTGTATTCTTCAGTAGGAAGAATCACATCAGGTTGTGTTGTATTGTGATAACTTGATGTGTCACAGACTGAGCTGTAAAAGGAATAGTATTTTAGAACCGTGGTTGCCTTCTGTTATTAAAAATTTGCCTATATTTCGTTATTTTAAGATAAGAAAAAAGTGTGTTTTACTCATGGATTCAGCAAGCAATTTTCCGGGGTATGCAGGTATAGCTTCGCATATTGGACCTCATTTAAGTCACAACACATCCTCATCTAAGGGTAGAAATCAGTAATTTGCCGGATAGGTCTAAAAATTTCAAACGAACAATTGAATATCGAAAACCATGCATGCCTTTTCAAACTATACTGAATTTATTAATTAGTGTTTTTAAAAACATCTAACAGGCCCATTCGCGAACACCGCCTAAAAGCAGTTGTACATTCGCTAGGGTTGCGAAGTATTTCTTCGAATGAACCATTATATGCACATCACCGCGTGATTGAGCACTATTGTTTCACGGTACGAATAATATGTTATTCAGTTTTACATTCTAGTTATTCGGCCAAGGCAACGATATGCACTACTGATGAGCTCAAATGAGAGCGAAACTCGAGTCTAGTGCTTCTTTTCGAAAGGGGCCGACTGGAAAGTCTATGGGAATGCGACAGCTGCGATCAATTGTGTGTGATGTTCAGTTTACACAATATTCAATAGTAGTTCTCCCACTAATCTAAACATGTGTTTAGAACATTAAATGGAAATTTCACCGAAAAAAGCTGACTTTTATTTCCAGTAATACACGACTTATAGACAGCATCATTCACTCAACCTGGACGAGTCAATCCTGAAAAATTCATGGAGCACCTCTTGACCTCACTTCATTGTTATACACATGCGTTCATTTCATTTTATAGAGATCGTGTGTGATAATTGCCCAGTACGTGGAAGTAAAAAAGACCTATTGACTTCGCCTGATTAGACACTGTACCCTGAATTTCATGTCCGATTATAGATGAAAGAACTTTTTTGAAATAAGAAATTGTCTTGAGTGGAGGTAAGTTTCTGTTATGTTTACATACATAATTTTTGCCCACTTTTTGGGAGACAGTACAGGGAAGCCCATTTTGGCGTCCCGTTAATATGTTGCGCTTTTTATTCTTGTTTTATCAGATGTCATATCATCAACGACGCTAGTTCCAATTGTGAAAGCGTCCGTAGCTTATTAGTTTGGAAGCTCATTCAGTGAACTTGATCCTCTGATACAATGCGAGACCAAAACCAACAGAAAGGTAGATGCTTGGGAGAATAATCACTATAATGTACTACACGCTAATGTACAAAGCACGTCCCGACATGTACACTCTTAGTTAACCATCACGATTGAACGACGACCTGCAATCAACATATAACTCTCGAAGTAACGTCATCAAAATCCAACAACAAGAAAAAGTCTCATTCCTTGTAGTCGCTGCCTCCATTACAAATACCCTTTTCAGGCCCTCGTACCATAGTCGAGGATATAGGGAAAATGGGTGTAAAATCTAACAAATAGATGAAGCTGAATACATTTTCCGCTTAACCACGAATGCACCTCGCACATATCTTTGCAGGACGGAAGTCATGACGGTTACCAAGTTGTGTCAGAAAAGTTAAGTTTCGATCTTAATGAGGAATACGTAGTCCTTCATCCGTTATCGGTAATTTCAGTAGTGTTGGACATTATGAGTGCTTATCAGAAGTAGTGTTCTGGCATTGGGTGTGTTCTCGATTCGACGGAGCTTACTGGCAGCTCTTGTGAATGAGGCTTTAGTCAGGTCAGAGACGTTAGTCTGATTGAAACGGCTCGAGTTTATGTGACCTACAATATGATGATGGGACAAGTGGCTATGACTGAACGTGAGTGATATTCTAGACAGTAAAACAATGATATATATTCTCCGTTCCTCATTCTGTATGCCAGTTGACACCAGGGATTCTGGGTTAGTTAGCATTGAAGAATAAACCCTTATGTGCAATTCGGAAAGTCATTTTACCTGATTCCAGGGATAATTGTGATAGACAAACGGAAATGGGCTGAATCCACATAACAACAGTTTCATTGCCTAAGAGCAACCGTCATTCCGTGGATGTAGCTGATATTATAAGTTTTAATTAGTTCATGGAAGACTCTTAATATACTGCGGCATACGTTTGCAGGATCTCACATCAACACTGCACGCTTCGTACAATAAGCTAATCATTTGAATTTTGTACGTAAGCTTTTCTTACTAAGGCTCACTGGTTGGTGACAATGGAGTAGGCCAAACATGTCCAAAATAATCAACCGGTCATATTGGTACATTCAGGTTTCTATAAGAGTGTTCAACCATCTCACACAACTCTCACCGAAGGAAACGAAACATTTTTTGTTTTGCCAGAGAATGGTTAAATTAAACAAGACTTGTTCACTTTCTTTGTAAGTGGCGAGTGTTAGAAGTCTATTGCCAAATTTGCAGCAAACACCGACGATCCACGAGTGGATAGGGAATAATCATCTATCACTGAGTAATCTCTGCATTCACTAAAAGCGTGAATCACTTAGTGATATACTTAAGGTTAATATTTTACTCATGATGACTGATTCAACACAAGCCTCCCAACTTTCTTTAATAATCAAATAAATGGACACTAAACTTTTGTTGAAATGTTTTACTACGCACTAGCCGTAGTTGTTCTATTGCAATCAACGTTTTCGATAATGTACGGTGGTTGAGGGATAAATGGTGTTAAGTAAGAAACTGATTTTCGCATCTCTCGTCTTCTACGAAAACCACCCTTCACAAAAGAACACTTCACGTTGTGCCCTGGAAATACTTTTAGATTTGTACTTATGTGATGAGCTGCTGTTCTGACGCGTTCGTTATAGGTCACTCCTCGTGTCGTAGCTGACTTCAAGAAGCCAAGGAAACTGAAAAAGGTCGCTTACAATGGAAGTGATAGCTCAATTAGAATACTGCTTAACTGAGGCAAATAGGAAGGCCAGCAGCCGTCATCTAATGCCCAAGAAGTTGACGGACTGGGGTGTGGAAGCATTAACGTACACACTGGGCCTACATCGGAAAGCTTTAATGCTGTTATTCAAGCAGTACGTGAACTAGATCGGTAGAGATTCCTAGCATCATTCACTGGTCTCCCTGATCTAACAGTCACAGGCGTAAATCACCTGCCCTGGTCGATGCAATTAGCTTCGGTGAATGGACATCGGCTACTGAGAGTGAGTGTAGTTTGGCTTGCAGCCTGTTCATAGCTGTCTACTGTAGTCAGGCACCATTCTAGAAATCCAAAAAAGGTCAGAAGACAACTGGATGCTACCACAAAACCCACTGTAATTGCTCCTGAGATTCCCCCAAGTGACCCTTAGGCGGATGCCAAATCCAATCCAGGAGTTCAAAGAAATCCAACTCATCACCATAACACTAGGGAACGGTGGTCTGAAAGCACACTCCCTCTCCTTGAATCTGTCTTCCTCACCTGATCAACTTTCTCAGATAGACTCTTCTGCCGTGTGTACTGTAGATAGTAAAACTGCCTCCTGTTATTGTTTTTGCATCGATACGGCATCATTCTTTAATAAACTGGACGAAATGTTAGACCTCTGATCTGCTGACTAACACTCATTCAATAGTTGACATCATGGAGACTAGGTTGATGGAGGAAGTGATTTACGGCGAACTGTCCATCCCCGGTAGGACTGTGTTTCACAGTAACAGGAAAGTTGGTGAGCGAGGTGGTTTAAATGTTCATTTGGAATGGCACCCAAAGATCTCAAGTATTCGTGACAGGATGCTACTGGATCTTCCGAATCAGTCTGGCAAGTAGTTAACGTCATTCAAAACTTCATTTGTTTGATTGGTTTGATTCACAGATCACCTTCTGCGCACAGTGACGTCAACATGACCTTGCACAACGCTCTGCGTTAAATGTCATTTTTAAGTCAAACCCTCATTTGAACAATGGGATATTTTGATCACCCGGAGGTAGATTTCACTAACCATTCATATAATACTGCACAGTCTACCTCTGACAGGGATTTCTTCGAGGCATTAGTAGAAACTGGGCCATTTCACTGTGTCTCCAGATGGAGAGTGGGCCAAGTGCCGTGCAACCTTGATATGGTTATTACCAGCAATGCTGACGTAATAGGCAATCTAAAAACGAAGACTCCACTTCGTCATATTGCTCACTGGATGATTTAATTCAAAGTTAGACAACTTATCCAAAAAAAATTAGGGTCGAAAGACCCATCACAGTACAAATTTCACATGGATGAATATACAACACAACAAGGTTGAATGATCTCATCCCATCACCTATACTGGACCTAGAACATCATTGGCAGTGCACCGTTGAGAGAAATCTCTCATCTCGTTAAAAGCCATGCTCTAGTAAAGTGTTATCAACCTGGTAGAAAACAGAGACGCCTAAGAAATCGAACTGTACACCTGACCACGTTCACCATGAATCAGGTGAAAAAATAGAACCCCACTGAGCTTGTGTTTTTTAAGTATGACATGTGCTGCAGTCGTACCACCGCGGCTACCAGAGAGAATCGGTTTTATTATTAACGCGGTCTTTCTCAAAAGCTGAAGTTGAATCACAAGCTTTTTTTACAACAACTCACAAGGATTACTGTTGGCATTCCGCTACTTCAAACCGCTGGTGAATTTGCCAACACAGTTGTAGAGGTGAAGAAATACTCTGGGTAAACAATAAGTGTGCATAAGCGCAAATATGGACAAACCGATCAAAATTACGCCAGATTTCTGTATCCAAAGCCAGAATCGAATTAGGACACCTACTGATTCAAAACTCAACAAGTCCTGACTTGATATCCCCTGTGGTTTTGAAAACCTGTGTCACCAAATTAGCAGAACCACTTATAATACGTTCTAACCGCTCCTTGTTAACAGGTTGTGTACCCAAGGCCTGAAAACAACTCACAAGCACAATTCTCTTCAAAGGTGGAAGCAGAGATTACCACGGATTGACCACTATTGTTGACGGTAAAACGAATAATATGTTATCAGTTTAAACATCTAGTTTAGTTCGGCACAAGAAACGATATACCATAAGTTGATTAGCTCCAAACAAGCAGCAGAAACCATCAGAGCCTCTAGTACTCTTTTTTTGAAAAGATGCCAATAGGAAAGTCTATGGGGCTGCAACAGCTGCGAGCAAGTGTGTGTGATGTTCAGTTTACACAATATTCAATAGTAGTTCTCCCACTAATCTAAACATGTGTTTAGAACATTAAATGGAAATTTCACCGAAAAAAGCTGACTTTTATTTCCAGTAATACACGACTTATAGACAGCATCATTCACTCAACCTGGACGAGTCAATCCTGAAAAATTCATGGAGCACCTCTTGACCTCACTTCATTGTTATACACATGCGTTCATTTCATTTTATAGAGATCGTGTGTGATAAACTGCCCAGTACGTGGAAGCAAAAAAGACCTATTGACTTCGCCTGATTAGACACTGTACCCTGAATTTCATGTCCGATTATAGATGAAAGAACTTTTTTGAAATAAGAAATTGTCTTGAGTGGAGGTAAGTTTCTGTTATGTTTACATACATAATTTTTGCCCACTTTTTGGGAGACAGTACAGGGAAGCCCATTTTGGCGTCCCGTTAATATGTTGCGCTTTTTATTCTTGTTTTATCAGATGTCATATCATCAACGACGCTAGTTCCAATTGTGAAAGCGTCCGTAGCTTATTAGTTTGGAAGCTCATTCAGTGAACTTGATCCTCTGATATATAATGCGAGACCAAAACCAACAGAAAGGCATGCTTGAATAGTCACTATAATGCTACATACACGCTATGTACAAAGCACGTCCCCACATGTGACACTCTTTGTTAACCATCACCGATTGGACGAACGAGCCTGCATCATCAACATACTGAACTGCTGCGATAGTAACGTCATCAGAAATCCAAACAACAAGAAAAAGTCTCTTCCTTTAGTCGTGCCTCCATATACATAAGTGACTCCTTTTCAGGCCTCGTACCTAGTCGAGGATATTAGGGAAAATGGGTGGAAACGTAAAAATCTAGATGAACATGCATACATTTTCCTTTACACGATAAGCACCCGCATCATATCTTTGAGACGGAAGTCATGAATTATTCAAGTTGGAAAAAGTTGGTTCAATTAAGGGAATACGCTAGTCCTCATCGTTATCGTAATTCAGTAGTTTGAATTATGAGTGCACAGAAGTAGTGTTCGGCATTGGGTGTGTTCTCGATTCGACTGACTTACTGGCACTCTTGAATGAGGCTATCAGGTCAGAGCAGTATCTGATTGACGGTCGAGTTTATGAACCTACAGATATGATGATGGGACAAGTGGCTATGACTGAACGTAAAGTGATATTCTAGACAGTAAAACAATGATATATTTCTCCGTTCCTCATTCTGTATGTCAGTTGACACCAGGGATTCTGGGTTAGTTAGTACTTGAAGAATAAACCCTTATGTGCAATTCGGAAAGTCATTTTACCTGTTCCAGGGATAATTTGTGATAGACAAACGAAATGGGCTGAATCCACATAACAACAGTTTCATTGCCTAAGAGCAACCGTCATTCCGTGGATGTAGCTGATATTATAAGTTTTAATTAGTTCATGGAAGACTCTTAATATACTGCGGCATACGTTTGCAGGATCTCACATCAACACTGCACGCTTCGTACAATAAGCTAATCATTTGAATTTTGTACGTAAGCTTTTCTTACTAAGGCTCACTGGTTGGTGACAATGGAGTAGGCCAAACATGTCCAAAATAATCAACCGGTCATATTGGTACATTCAGGTTTCTATAAGAGTGTTCAACCATCTCACACAACTCTCACCGAAGGAAACGAAACATTTTTTGTTTTGCCAGAGAATGGTTAAATTAAACAAGACTTGTTCACTTTCTTTGTAAGTGGCGAGTGTTAGAAGTCTATTGCCAAATTTGCAGCAAACACCGACGATCCACGAGTGGATAGGGAATAATCATCTATCACTGAGTAATCTCTGCATTCACTAAAAGCGTGAATCACTTAGTGATATACTTAAGGTTAATATTTACTCATGATGACTGATTCAACACAACCTCCCAAC
>LOND01002196.1:35153-47415 GCA_014220965.1 Paragonimus kellicotti | reverse complement strand
AGTTGGATAAATTAGATCAGAAGTGCTGTACGTGCTGAGTGAAAAAATTGTCCTGTGGAATTTTTAAATACACATCTCCAACTTACTGACAGCGAGTGACTGACATCATATTAAATGATTGATATCCATTCCAAAACATGATTTCTCGTCGTCCGATCGTGACTAGTTAGGGGAAATGTTTAGTGTCAACCTGAATCCAGTGTCACAGATGAAGTCAGCTTAGAAACCATGTGATATCAGTGCCCAGTGTTAAGTTACATGTCTTCTATGTACCACATTTTACTTCAGTCATAACAATGACGGTTTCCATCGGGGTGTCAAACTGCTACCTGAGGTAGCAGTTTGCAACAAGTGCGTCGATGACGTTTTGGGTCCTGCAAATCCAAATTATTGAAGAAACAATACACTACAATATAACATTACTCATCTAATCTTGCTGCAAAAACTCAACATTGAACTGTTCAAAATTTTAGGACATGAGTTTCCCTTATTAAGATACAGCTTATGTTCAGTTGTTTCTCTACACGTACACATTTTCAAACTGTATGAATCTGCATCTCAACCAGATATACTGACGTTGTGTTCTTTCCTATTCTTAACTGGTCAGTTCTTATCTGAGGACTTTTCCAAATTTCGACATCTCACTTTTTCTCCTAGGCTTGCAACCTCTTCCACACAAACTGGATGAGGTGTTTGATCACATCTGCATTTATCCTGAACGATTAACTTTTCATCATCTGCGTTTGTTGACATCTTATGCATGAATTCAGGTTTATGTGCCATCTCCTTGTGTTAACCTGACCTGACTTAGTTCATTTTGCCAAACACTTTACAGCTAGTAGCAGATATTATCGAGCGAAAATAATTTGTACGCGTTAAATCTCACATCTCTGTAATAGGCTTTTTTTCTAACCTCGTCATGTGTTTTACCTGCTGTTTAAACGAGAGCTTACGCACAGGGTATCAGTTTACTACTGTAGTAATGAACATGTTTCTGTTAGAGAGTCTGAAAACTATATATTCGTATATTATAATGCTATCTCCTAAAATACCCTTTTTCTCCATCTTATATGTTCGTATTTTCAGTTTTCTGAAAGTGTATACAACGCTGACGATACACATGTCAGATACAGTAGAGATGTGACCAAGTAGACCTGAACATCTGATCAGAAAACTCATGTCGACACACATAGACCGTAACCCTGTGGATGAAAGATTTTGCTCCCAAATAGAAGGTGGCCGGATTGAATATCAACCCGAATGAACAAATTCGCTGAGTTTAAAAGTGGATAAAGACCGTCAAGGTCTGGAAGTGTTTAGGCCGACTTTCGTAGGCATACACGTGATCAAGATTTAAAGCCTCTGCACACAGATCACATGAGGTGGATTGTGCTGATTCTGAATAAAGGGTATTCACAATTCACAACGGAGTCCGTTCCAGTAAACAGCAGACACTGTGTTTGCTAACATGAATTTAGCAACTCAAAACTGATTGCAGTTGTCATACCCTGATACAATTTTCAGCCAACTTCCGAAAAGAGACATTATACTCAAGTTCTGTTCTAGTTCGATATTGTCAGTAGTACATATCCTTATCACGATCGGTAGACGAATTCTGTCCACGCATTCGTGAGACAACCTTGCTGACCATGGCGCCGCTTAACTTACATTAGGCATGACTGAACTATTATTCCAAGTAAACGAAACTCCCTGTTACCTACCATCGATCAAAATGTTTCTCAACAAGTTTAATGATTTTCTTGATTTCTAACACGGGAAATCATCGGCAAGATTTAACAAGGAAGTTTCTATCTTCAGTCGAGATGACCGAGCAACCTGGGCATTACCAACAAACGAATATGGCTGAACGTTTGCGTACGTTTATTTATTCAAGCCTGATATGAGGTCAGTGGCACAGTGGTCCCATGGTAGTGTGGTCGAAGCTTCAATCCAGCCGGGAAACACACTACTGACGAGCTCTAACGTGAACAAAATCCTTTTGTTGAAAGAAGCTGGCTGGAAAGTCTATATAAATGCAAAATCGGCGATCAACGATGACTGCTGATAAACCAAATCCCCGATTACTCATCAGTGAACTAACATATTTTCTAACGGGTTTTTTTTAATTCAAGGATTTCAGCCTGTTTTCAAAGTTCTAACAGCAGAGTTAACGACTGAAAAACAATTACCACCTGTTAAGGTAGTAACTGTCACGTACGGGAAAAGATCGAACAACCTGACGATCACTAACTAGCGTATGTGATTGAGCTTTCAGAGTTGATCGTTTGGTCCTACTTAACGTGAAGCGAATGACGTCGTGGTCATCTCAGTTGCCTCATGAAAGCGTAACCGGAGTACTAGTCTCGGCCGTGGCAAGAACATTGTACTACGGAGGAGCGCTAACAAAGACTAAATTTGAGTCTACTGCCCCTCCTTGGAAGACGCTGGCTCGAGCCTCTGTGAGAATGTAACAGTTACGATCAATTTTAACTGACGTACAATTCCTATAGTTTCTGTTCTCTTGGTCGTTTTACTTCCTCAGTCACTCTTGAAGGTCACTGTGGTTTCCGTGCTCACATTTTTCGACGGCATGTCATCCATGTTTACCTCACAAAACTGAACGTCCGTCAGTTTGCGCTCACAAACCTCAAGCCAAATCCAGTTGCCAGATTACACGGATACTTCATTATGCACACACATATAACAGCGGAGCTTGTGTTCATCAACCATAACACAATATGCCCTACAAATATATCGTACTACTAACACGTCAGAACTATATGTAAAAAAAATAATGCAACAATTATGACAACAGTTGTAATGTTCACCAGCACACAGTGGCTTCAGAATCCATGATGGTCTTTGTTAATTTTCGGCTACTCTTTCGTTGGTTACACATTGGCTATTTTGAAAATAAACGAGAAAAACAAACAAGCAACATATTTCAAACTAGTTGCCTGACTAGGCGACCGGTTTTGTGAGAAAGTGGATACCATTATTTTACTACCAATCCATTGACTCACATCACCTACAAGTGTCCCCTCATCCGCTCCATTTCATATTAGCCCACCCCACTGGCGCCATCTAGCAGAAGCTGACCACAACCTGGTAAACTACAGAGCAGTTTCTCGGCTGAATTGCCACATCTGTACGGTTTGTATGTGCATATTCTAGTACTCGTATGGTTGTGTTGGCGGGCATTCGACACAGAACTCCCATGGGGTTTTTGTGTGTATATGACGTGGTCAAGGATAGGAACAGTCAAACAACCGTTGGCGAACCAAGCCAGCCAGGTGCGTGAATGAACAGTTGTTCTGTATTTGTCATCATCCGGCTACAGAGAGAAAATGTTCTCGTTGACAGTAGGAAATCAGCGTGTGGTCAAGCTGCGGTCGCACGCGTATCAGGAACCTGGTGCCGCTTCCATTCCATGCTGCGTGCCTAAGAATACAGGCATACACGAGTGCAGTGTATGGACAAAATAGAACGGTGATGGCCACATAGACATGCATGTGTACTCTAAATCGGTCTATAGTCACCCGATCATAGACCCCGTTGTTGAATTCTATAGATAACTAGAACAGCGAGTAGCTTTAAAACCATATATTATGTACAAGGTACTCTGTACATTTATTTATGTGAAAAACTTCACTCAGGAAAGTTGAACAGGTTCAGTGGTTTGTATACATCTATTCACGAAACCGAACTTATAGTCGTACGTTTGAGGAACAATAGTTACCATGGTTGCCAAACCAGAGCGACATGGTTTTATGACTTTTGTCATGTTATCGTGTGTGAAAGCAGAAAAAACACAACTGTTTGTCTCGACGACTGTCATCCGGCCAAGCCAAACTTTTGTCAACTTAGACCAGACGAGGAACACAGGATAGATAAGAAATGCGGCGGTCTATTAATGCCTAACAGAAGGTCTTCAAGTCAATAAAGTGACCAAACTTGGGTATTTATATCTTGAAATGAGCCTTAGCCAGGTCTGATTTGGCAGTAGATTTAATTGAACCATTTTAATATCGTTATGTGAACCGTACGGAAAGATCACATCTGAGATGCAGATGGCTCACATAAGTGCATATCACTTTTGACGCCCTCTTGCTGAAAAATTCATATATCGATTGTTCGAGTGGCATTCGAACACCCCCAACACTATGCTTTTCTTGGAGTCGATAAGCTTTGTGGTTTTAGTGAATCTGTGTCAGAATGCTGAGAATGGAAACTTTTTCTAAATGTTGCTCCACAACAGGTTCAGACAAATGGTTGATCTGAATGCGTTTTACAGTCCAGAGCGTCTCTGAGTGATACATCACATACTGTCTGACGTGTTGTAGAATTTCTGTTCCACGCTTTCTGTCGTGGTCTATTAAGCCCATCTTGTGACAACCATCAAAACAGTCGGCAGTTAGAAGTAAACATTTAGTGACTCACGATTGGTTAAGAAGTGGTTATCGTTTGCGAATGCCCAAGTTACTTTTGATTAAAAACTACGAATACCTTATGATGGAAACACGAGCGCTTCTAACGGATCCGACCAACAGCCATCAGCCTCCCAAGTTGGACCGCTGAAGGTCCCAATACTGATTGGAGTTAGAGGATTAACACAGCTGTGTGATTTCGCTGCAACCTATTGGTTGGGTAAACGTTTCAGAAAGACAGAAGCTTAGCTTTATCACAATTTTAATGCTTCTACCTGAAAAAACATCCAACAAGAATAAAAAATACAGTCCCAGAATGTAAGTTTGTGAGTAAGAATCGGGAAATCGTAAGAGGCTATCTGCCGTTGTAATAATTTAGAGACGAAATATTCACTGTAGCAAAAACATCCAATCATCCCAAGTTGCTGCACTGTGTTCAGTCCGGATCACTATCGTGATATTATTTGGCCAGACGGGTTTCGGTTGTTTCGATAACCGTATCTACGTCATCACTCAGCCAAAAATGTGGTTGCTGGTAAGCCTTGTCACTGGTCGGGGCGTGACCTCGTTGTAATGTGGCCAGAGCCCATGCAACATTACGCGCTTTCGTAGCTGTTCTGTCCGCACCATGCCAGGAACAGGTGAACTGACTTCTGTGGAAACGAGGAGATTTCACTAACCCGATAAATACATCTTAGCATGTCAGAGACGGTCAAATATCCAAAAGATCTGGAGGCGTGATGTGTGAGAAGACGAAAAGCCGACGAACAAAAGAAGTAAGATAGACGACGAGTTGTTTTATCAAAGCGAACCGAACATTCAACAGTGTGAACAGTTACCAATGCTCAACTCAACGGTGGCCTGAATGCTTTCGCAGGGAATCTACGACGAGCTCTATTCATACCCTACAGTTGAACTGTAGTATGCAGATGACAACCGCTGTTTACAATAGACAGAAAGACATGCCTCTTAGATTAACCACTGACACTCTGTTTGCTTCGTTTATGGAATAAATATAATCCAGGTAACCTTAACAGGATCTTCGGAAGACGGCAGTATGTTTTAGCTGATGGGGACACTTCAAGTAATTATGCTGAGTCAACTGACTGTTTTAGATGGTTACTGAGACGACGGTTCTTACAGTTAAATGATCAAATATTTTCGGTACCTCTCTTTGGAGAGTTGGCAAAAGACTGTAATATTCCAGTAAGAAAACTGCCTAACCCATAGGTAATATATCACGCGTAGTCGCTAGAGGAATCAAGTTTCTGGGTTGGCTCCTCTGTATTCCTTACCTAAAGGTCATAGAAAACTTGGGATAGTTAGGTGATCTCTTAGTAAGCATAGATGTCAAGACATTGAGCTAGATGACCCAATCGACTGGTCAGTTGAGGCGTTTTGAACTTCAAAGTAATCTTGTCAGCAGTGCGCTCAATCGATGTGTCGAATTGTTGGGACTTAATGGGAAAAACAAGTCGTAGTAGTAAAGTGCACAATTACAGTTCATTGAGAAGCCGTGTAATGTTATTCATTGTTCATCTTCATATGTTTACGCATAATTTATTTTACCCTAAGGCTTTTCAAACAAAATTTAGCTCACTGTTTTATAACGGGTTTGATTCGCTTGCTTTGGAGAGTGACTAGTTGTCTCCATTAGATGGAAGCGGTTGATTAACGACCGTTTTTGGATTGGGATGTATGACTTGGAATCAACTGAAAGCCTTCTGGAAACAAGCGATGTCATGCGGTCAGGTGTGTCTACTCTTAAATATTGCAGTTTATGCAGGTCAAATAGTCCTCTCTCATGTACTGTGTAATCTGCTCTTTGGTCATCATCTTTCTGGAATCCACCTTCACTAGTAGTCATCTTCAGTCACTCTCAACTGATCTTGGCAACTTCACTTTCCCTTCACGTCTGCTATTTTCATCACGTGGTTTATGCGAATTGGTGAGGAGGTATTTCGTTCAGCCAATAGCGCGGACAAATTATTATGGCTAAAATTTGCTTCGTCGTGTTTAGCTTCTTTTCCTATGCTAATGACTTGTACCTGTACTAAGGGAGACACGTCTAGCGCTCTGGTTCTACGCGAGTCTGAGTCTGACCTATGAATAAATTGGTCACTTTAAACTGGATTAATTGCGTTTATGAAGTAAGGCATGATTTCCAGTAGTCTACACCACTAGAAAAAAATCCGCGCTGAGAAAATGAAGAATGAGGTTTCCATAAGAAAGAGGCTTTACGACGTTGGTATCAACCCCTCCTGCTGACCGGTACAATTTAGTATGGTTTGACTAAATTTTCCAAACAGCAACCTGAAATCTGACCTACTTGGACCGACAGTTAAGGTCAACTCAAAAATGTGCTACGAGGGATTAATTTCATTCGTACTGTACAACGCTTCTAACCAGTGATTAACACGAAGTCCCAGACACCGTTACAAAGAATAAACTAGTCTGCGTTGACAAATCACTTTCTTATGTCTGCAGAAATATCAGAAATGTTGTCGACGTTAAAAGAAACCGAGTAGTCATAGAATGCCGTATAGTGGCAAAACACAAAGTAACTTAAAGCCTAGCTGTTCAATTACGTGGAAATTTTGTAATCTGCTAAAATGACAAAGGAAGTAGAAGACAACGTAACTGAACTCACGTACAAATGCAGTCAAAGGTATTTGTCCACATTCACTTCCAGACGAACACGCTAATATCAGCTCCCAATCTGTCTCTTAAACTGCACCAATTCAGTGATCAATTTCGTTCCATTGTAAAGGAAGCTGATTCGATCACAGTAAGAAACCTGCCTGTTGACCTTATGTTTGTCGAGTTAAGGATCTCAATCTGAAGTGTTTTTCACTCAGTTACTCTAAATGAGAATAAAACCGAGTTTGTTAGGGATGTAGTTTAAGTTTGACAACGAAAAGATGTTCCCATTCCCAACCGTGTCGAAAACACTGAGTGTACAAACTTGGTCCGGAGGTAAAGATCAAACATCGGGCCAAAAGTGCAGATATGAATAATATAAAGTTATCATAAAGCTGTTGTCCTGACCAAAATGTGGACACAAAATGGTTGGAAACTCCGAGAGGTACTTCTAATCTGAAAGAAGACTGTGTCGCACCTGAGTTTGTGCATTCCGTAGGGAAGTAAAGTGATCGGATCTGGCCGTGTAGTGAAGATATGCACGGTTTTGTTAATCGCTAAGCAACAGTCAAGCCGACGATACCATAGCCACCATAATGTCATACATGCGAGATTGGTCACTGGATGTTAAACATAGAAACTGTTTTTCCGTCCCCTTCTGGGTGCGCGAGTTGATGTTCTTCTGTGAAGCATTCCTCATCCTAAATTTGCTTTTGAAATTGAACTGTTTGTGCGAGCAAGCTGCAATAGCCTGGATTAGATAGTATGATAGCTGTATACAGAACTACCTTACTGTTGCAAACACTGTACACTACACCCAGAGGAGGGCAGTCACATAAAGGTTTTCACGCCTCTATCCTCTTGTCATCTTTAAGCAATGTCTACACAGACATAGGGTACTCGTGTTTTCCCTCAACCCATTACATAAACGTTTCTATAGACTTTACTGTCCGTTCCCTTCTCGGGGTCTTAGGAGGTGCGACGGTTTTCTGAAACAAGACAGTTCAGTTCTTTACTTCGAAGACCATGCTAACATAAGCAGTCGTGGTTTTATAATAGGAGCACAAACCATATGAAGTGTCTGTATGTTATCACTAGTTATACCTGTTTTGTTCGAGATGCTATTCACACATGGAATTGGATAGACAAACTACGTGAATTAATGTGTTGTAGACACGATAGATGTGTTCAATCAAGGAAACTTACTCAGTAGCCTGATAAGCACTCTTACTCGTCTGATGTGCGTTAGATTTCAGAGCAAACCCAATGAACCTCAACTGAAGTGGTTGGTCAACTGAGGAGGCTGGCAAAATCCAACTGTCTTTGAGGTGTATTCCTTGCGTTTAGCAGCAGCGGTGAGGCCACTCTGCTTCGACTGATGACAACCAGTGTCTTTGCAATGGAAAATCTTAAAAATAGCTGGAGTTCAACGGACGTGGTTCTATGTTTCAAACAAACTTCAATTTTTGCCTTGCGAGCTCAACTTGTGAACTATCTTCTAATTGTCTATGGTTCTTGTTTATTGAAAGGTCGCGTTAAACAGCTTGATCTTCGACTAAGTTCGTCGCGGAACTGGACGTCTTCCTAGATAATACTATGAAGTACTTTCTTACAGCCATGTGTACTAATCATCAGCTGCTTAGTACTGCCACACATTCTCTGTATAATGGTCTTCAACATTTTAAACTAGTTCTCCAGGATGGAAGGCAACTTTTTACCATGAACTGTAACTCGGCCGATTACCTACGCCAACGGTATGTATTTTGAAGCGAATGAAAACTGAAATCCAATTGCCAGGCAATCACTCCAACGGTTGGAAAACCTCATAGGTCTCTGAGATTTTCAGCCATGGTAAACGTGATGATGCTTGTCCTCAAAGCAGCAATCAATCTTGTAACCTTCTCGGAAGTGTGGATAAATATAACATCTTATAATAAAAGGCTTCAAAATTACTTGTCTGTGATACTTTCCGTATTACTAATGTGATAAAAGAAAGAATACACACTAATATGAACACGTACCAACCTAAGAAGATTTATTTAGCTAGATGTACCGCCAGTACAGGTGAAGAGTGGTTGACTACCGGTGCAGGCGGAAAATATTCTTGAAAGCCCGCTAAAACACGGTACACCTATTGTTCACTTTGAGTACCGTGAAATATCTGAGATTTTTAATGTTCTAGAAAGGCGAAATTCCTATGCACTTCTCCGGAAAGAAAACAACACAAACGAACATTCTAAATGGACCACAGTACTGTCCTGAGCTGAATCCGGGTGGGAATATACGGATGGCCATCATGTATTGGACATGTGGACACGATCACAAGATTATGGCTTGGTGACCTGAAATTTGGTTGATATGAGTAAAACAGCACACAGACATGATTGCATCTTTCAAATTAAGATAAGCAATTCAACTAGCCAGGTTCTTAAGAAAAGCCCTAGGCTCGAGGTTCGCTCCCGTTAAAGCTTGCCAGTAGTACGTATACCATCCATGACCAGAATTGCAACTGCGATCTCCGTTCTTACGAACCAATCGTGATGGTCACCGTAACCTCAACCTCAGGTTAGGCGAAACTGAATTAACATATCTAAACGGTCTGTAAGAAATGCTCACGCTGTTAAATCGCTTCGGGAGGGAGAATATGCACTAGGGAAAGCCCCAGCTGTAGTAAAAGTTGAATCCAGTGGTTTGGAGCGAAAGAAGTTGGCTAGTTTATCTGTTCAAGCAGTACTGTCATTAAGCTACTGAGGCATGCATCAAGCAAAGATCAGAAATGTCAGTTTGAACTCGCGGTGGCTTGTTTGTGATATAACATGACCTAGTTCACCGAATCTACGATTTAGAAACTCGTGGAAAGTAAGTAAAGCAGTAAAATTCAGAGGACACTTCATCCCAAGCTACACAAAGTACCGATCAGTTGATTAAAACTTTTCATGTGAGTAGTAGTGGGTTGTAGTGGCACCCAACTATGACATTACTGTCCCGTTAACCAGAAGGCCAGACAAATTAACCCTGATCAGTGCTTCTTCCGTTTGTCTCGTTTGTGCTTATCGGCTGAAGTGATTAAGGGGACAAAACATTTGAAATTTTCCTTTCAGTCAAGAAAGAGCTGATATGTAGAACGAAGCACAGTTCGACTTTGGCATCCGCTCACCGCCTCTTGCCCAACTACGGGTTTAAGTGAGGCTTCTGACACTGGTTTGCGAATAAAGTCTTTATTTTTTTTACCGATCTGTACACGTGAAAGCACAGCATCCATGTCTTACAAAACAGATAATTTAGATAGAATCTATCAGCCGAGGTACTGACAACCTACAGTCTCCTGTAAGTTTGTTCAATACAGTGTAAACAGAAATTAGTCTTGCAACTCGTTTTGGCACAGTGCGTTTCTTGCCTGCTCCGGTGATAACAGACCAAAACGCATTAACTCCACTGTCCTGGGCTGTGAGCGCTGTACACTTGATCAAATAAATCAACGTGTTTTTGACAGAATGAAGTCACAGAGGGCACGGAGTCCAAGGTGACGGGCCGTTTGAGAGATACTTCATAAAATCCGTCGAGGAATCAGTCAGTGATCGTACAGTACACATCTAAAAATGAAATCATAACGTTCAGTTGAATAGCTTTCAAGGTAAATGCGAACATTAGTTTTGAAACTAGCTTCTAGTAAGTTGCAGGAGAAAAATTCATTCATGTTACAAACAACTGTGATGTTGTGATACCGGTAAATCAGACGTTGAGAAATCGCATGAGAGTTATTGCCAATGACAACATTTTGAAGGACAATGACCTCAACTGCTTCCGTTTTTGTTTTGGGTAGCTTGAAAACATTCGATCTAAATATGATTCAAAACATCATATAGATACAATCGTTTTGTAGACTCTAAGCAATAAAGTTGCCATTTATTTGATGGAAAAGACAGCGAGTTGTTAAAGATTCAGATGTCAAACCCCATTTCGTTAACCGATCGCATCGGAATAAATAGTCTGATAACTTGATTAAAAACGAAACACTATAGCTTCAGTAGTCTTCTCCAATGAAAACATTATAGGAAGTAAAATTCGATACACATTTACTCAGAAGTGTAGACACTGAAGACGACGCGTCAGAGTAGGTGCTAATCAGTGTACTTGAGTTGATTAACTCAGTCTAGTAACACTTGTTCATGATGGTGTTGAGCTGAGGTAACATGCGTCACTTGACAACGACAATGAAAATGTGCGGTTGAATCGATGTTGAGTAAGACAGATGTTATTGACAGAAAACTGTAAGAACTGTGTTTACTTCTACGTGTAAACGGATTGCTCTTAGCAATTCACGTTTGTGTATAATACAGAGTGTAACCCTTGATATGTCACGTGATAAAACACTGACGTCCGCAATTGTCTTACGTTCAGCAGAATCAAAAACCTGTCGATATGAAACGGTGCAATTTAATCAATGTTGGACAAACCCAAACCAATGAAACAATTAGGTGCCTTGCCGCCTGGTTTTAGGTTTTTGCTAACTAAAGATGTGACCAAATTAGGAAGTATGTGGTCTGAATAACAGCTACCAAGCATTGCCTAGTAGATGCCTCGCAGTCTGATTGTTTCATGGATTATAAAGTCCTTAATTATTATTATCGGGAAAAGACCATCGCGTTTCATTTCAACCTACATCAACTCGGTTGGTTTGAATAAGGCCGTCCAATGATACGAATTAAGATTGAGTTCACGTAACACACTCTTGTCATCCACAACAACGTGAGAAATATGACAAATGAAAGTAGAACATGCTTCTTAACAGAGATGAACACCGGACACCAAAAACAATGTCATACATAGCTACGCTTAGGTCAAGCAAGAAATTGGAGTCTTTCTGTCTTGAATAGCTATCACTACATGTCAACAGCCGGTCGCTGTTCAGATCCACTATAACGGTGCATAGCTAGCATCTTACAATTGATACACACCTGGTAACAAAAGATGCAGAATGTAGCGACTACTGAGTATCATTCTCCGAAGATATCTTAATCTGTCGTTCGGTCAAGCTGATATATAAACTTTGAGCTCAGTCCGAAAAAGCTCGTTTTCGCAACTGTGAGAATACTGAAAGATCTTACTGCATGAACTTCGTAATTGATTTCGGACCAACGTAAACTCAAAACAATAATTCATACCATCCTTATCAATCCATATCTGAGCACACA